>BSQZ01000213.1:0-96192 GCA_033239005.1 Lamellibrachia satsuma | reverse complement strand
TGCCCTCCTGAGATATGTGTCAACCTTGTTTTTAAACATATTCACGCTGCTAGCAGTTACACAATCTGTAGATAATTTGTTCCATGTAATGATTGTCCTCTGTGAAAACGAGTACTTCCTGATATCCAATCTACACTGATCCTTTACTAATGTTACCTCATGTCGTCTAGTTCTATTACAGAAAATGCATATGAGAAGTTTGAAGCTTCTATCTTGATTAGTTTATGAGATACTAATTTCTTAAGTTGGTACATAGTGAAAAGTGGCCTAATATTAGCAGCCAAAATGCTATGTGGCCATGGAGCTAAAATTCCAATTTATATTGAATGTGAATGGCAGATACAATGCCTGTTGATTGGATTCCCTATTCAAATCGGCGCATTTTGTGTTTTTATCTAATCAACAGATTATAACACAATATCAAATCCTGTAGCTAATTTTACTACAGTCGAGCCTCATTATAACACAGTGGTCCATGATTTTGGACTACGTTGTAAGCGAGGTGCTATATTTGTTCCCATATCTGCCACCAGGGAGCTACTAAACATCAGCAATCGCCGCCCGCTGCACCAAGTCCAAGAACACTGTCGAAGCCACTGGCACTGTGTGCTGGCAGCCTATGCGTCAATATGCAGTTCTATTAGCTTACTAAATAAGTCATCTAGTGTCAATGTGTATTATTTTAAATGTCATATCCTGTTGAATGTTGAACTGAATAAAATGTATGTATGTAAACCGTTATGGAATATATTTGCTACAGTGCCGATGTACTGGCCCAATAGGCCAACGAATCAAAAATAATCACCTGGTTCTGAGCAGCCGAAAACATATATGAGTTAACACACGCGGTATGGAAGCTGATTAAACATAAACAACGACAATAGGTAGGATTAATAATTGTCTTATACATATAATATATATATATATAATATATAACTTATTATATATAATATATATAACTTTCACACATCAATTGTGTGGTATGGAAAACTCAATGCCCTAAGATTTAAAGTAAATTCTCTACATAAAGCTTGTTTGAGGTGAGCAAAACCCAATTGAACTCACACATGAAAGTTAATTGCCCTCATCCAGGTATAAGCTATTGTGAGTTAATTAGTAGAAAGCCAATTGTCCTCACTTTTAACTGAACAATTCACTGTGGTGTTCCATGCCTGCCAGTTCACACATTTCTAGCCTATAAGGAGAGGACATTTTGAGCTATTCTGCTGCTCTAGTTGGCCTGAGTTTCATGTTAAAATTTATAATCGAGTTCCGAATGACACATGAAACATGGCTGCTAGCGTTGAGTTCATCAAAGGCACTAGGGGACCCCTTGTTGCCATTCTGAATAGTTATACCTATCACAAATCTAAAGAGTTGACAAATGGCAAGAAGTTGATATGTAGTAAGAGGAAAAGTGTGAAGTGTAAGGCATTTCTGGTGGTCAGCGATGACGGAACTGTGGTCAAAGCTGAAGATAGCCACAATCACCAATCCAACCCTGGTGATGTACAAGCAAGACAGTTGAGAGGAAACATGCGGAAGCGAGTCAGGGATGAAACGACACCAATGCAGGTGATTTATGACCAGGAAATACTTGTCACATAGATGGTATTTCCAGGTGTGAATCTTAAGGGCTGCTACTTCCACTATGCTCAGTGTCTGTGAAAGACAGGCCCTTAGCCAGCGATCCGGCGATGGGTAAAATAAAAATAAAAGACTTTTTACAAGATGAGATTTTTTTAATAATAATATAGTCTTAGTGACTCTTAGCACATGCGGTCATGATTCGACGAACGTTGTTGGCGGCAGAACAGTGAATACTGTCGATCTATAAGACTTTTTAACCTCGACATTGTTGGAAAATAATGATACTGTGGTTGATCTCTATTTATTGTAATTGTATACATCATTATTTGGGTAACGCGTTTCTATTGCCTTTCTCAGTGCCTATCCATTGGTGCTCTCATTTGAAGAAACAATCCTGTGACCTGGATGTCGTGGGGCAAGTTCAAAATGGAACCTGCCAAACGAGTGAAAAGATGCGATATGTCAACATCGAAGTTCTCAACAATCGATGCCTTTTTCATAAACGTGAATAAAAGCAGCGTTCCTGCAATTGTCCCTGAACAGTCCGAGTCAGCATCCTTTGTTACACTAGTGGAGATCCATAATGTTGATGTGCCTGCCGCTAGTAACCGCGAGGCTACTGTATTGTCGCCCACCACTGGCACTCCGCAGTGGCCAAGCACAATCGGGGTAGACTTCGAAATTAAGTTTGAATCGTGCTCCGATTCACATACATAACTGGCGTGTAGGCCCTACTATCAGCAGCAGTTTACCGGTTCCTCAATTTCCAGTAGTATCAGGTCTTTATTTCAACAACACAACACAAAAAATAGCCAAACATAAAATATAAACCACAGTCTTGATGTTGAAAAGGGCAAGAAGAAGTGTGTCACTTATAACACTTGTCCAGTTACCATAAATATAACAAGAAGCAAATAATTACACTATGCAACATGCATGATTACAACTATTTATATTTCAATATGAATAATGAAATATTAGTGTTTAGATTAGATAGTCACTGTAGCGTAGATCAAGAATAACATGTAAAGACCAGCATAAACAAAACAATTATTTTTTTGTAACTACAATAAATCAATATTTATACAGCCAGGCTGTTATATTTATACTACATAGCTAACCAAAATGTTAGCAGTGTATTTTTTTAAAACGATGAACATTACATCAAAGAGCTGTCAAGAGAGTTCCATAGTATTACAACTTTAACTGAAATACACATTCTCTTTAAATTGGTACGAGCATAATTTTTTTAAGTGGGACTTTGTCTGGTTACATAGACTGACTTGTACAATGTAAACAACTTTTGTATATTCACTGGTAGCAAATTGTTACTGTTACTGTTACTTGTACGTAATAAATGCAGTTCGTATTTCCACAATATCTTGTACTTTCAGGATACATAACTCAGAGAATAGACAAGAAGTGTGGTCTAACCTCTTAGCTCTACAAATTAAGTGCACAACCTTTTCTTGTAACAATACTAAGCAATTTAGATTAGTAGCATATGTATTGTCCCATATTTCGATGCAGTGCATGATGTTTGGCAGAAAGAGATGATGGTATAAAATAAGCATTCCACATTTGTCAATGACAAAGCTGGTGTGTGTCTTTAAAATATGATTACCAAAAAACATATAATTTGTCTTTGATATATTGAGAGAAAGCCTGTTTACTGCAAACCATACATGTAATTTTTCTAATTCAATATTTGTCAATCGGACGAGATCAGCTATATCACTATTACAGTAGAACATGATGGTATCATCTGCAAATAATATAAATAAAAAAATTTCAAAACATTACAAATATCATTTATGTAAAGAATAAACAACTTCGGACCTAAAACAGATCCTTGTGACACACCACAACATATTTTGAGTATTTCTGAGTAACAATGTTCATAGTGAACAAATTGACTTCTGTTTTCCAAGTAACTCATAATGTGCAACACCATGAATCCCATAAAAGTATAATTTTTTGGCCAATATATTATGGTTGATGGTATCAAATGCTTTCTTAAGGTCAACAAATATGCCAGTGGCAAATTTATTATTATCAAGAGAAGCAGTAATTTCTTCAACCAATTCTATTAAGGCATGTGATGTTGACATGTTTGATCTAAATCCATACTGACTAGGGCTGAAGATACTATATTTAAATAGAAAACTATCTAACCTATCAAACGGCAGGTAAACCACCAACGATTAGGCTGTGCTCAGTCTAGTAAATACATATTGCTTTTTGTCCAATAGGCAATACTGGATCTGGATGATTGCTGTTTTATCAAAGAAGTAATGTTTCAATGTATTACTTTCAAAACCAATTGTATTACTGAGTGTTGTATCTTCTATTGTTATTTGTTGTACTGCTTCGCTTTTAGTGTCAAGCATTTGATTTTTATTGCAATCATATTTGTTCATATTAGACGTATTTGCATGCATGTTCTTCAAACATTACTTCCATGTTTATGTATTTAAAATAAAATTTCAAGTTACTTTTTCATCAACCTTCATGTGTTGGCTCTTCTATTAGTATTACTGTGCAGGTGATAACCTCGCTGCACAGCTAGTAAGACTCGATTGGGCCAATAATGGTTAAACCGGACTTGGTCTGCCATTAAAAAACCTAATTCGGCCAATAATGGTTGTCATTTGACATTTGCTCAACTTGCATTGGCTTACCAGTGCAAAAACCAAATGGGCCATTAATGGCTGTCATTATATCAACCAGCATCAGCTTGCCATTGAAAAAATCATTTGGGCCAATAATGGCTGTCATAGCCGCAAACAGCTACCACGGACGCCGTTTGTGTGTTTACGTTTTTAGAATGTTCAAGACTGGCAACATTTTATTTCCGGCTAAGGGCCTGGTGGAACAGACTTCAAAGTATGGGGCTATCCATCAGCTACAGAGAGAATTCTGACAATAGGTATTGGTTTTGTATATTACTAACAATGCTATTCGTCCCAGTGCCACACGTGAAAGATGCATTCGAATTTGAGAAGAATATAGCACCAGATGTATCCCGTGTTCGAGACTTCAATGACTACCTCGACAGCACATGGATGAACTGACAGTATCCCATCGACGGTATCCCATATGACGACTCTCACACCAACAATCATGTCGAAGGGTTGGAGGTACATAACTTGAAAACTCAAATTGGAGGCACACAAAAACATGTAAAAAATAAAGGGTACCATTTTGGGCGCTTACCCCTTGTTCACATTATTCTAGTTCTTTGCACAAGTGCTCAAATATATAACCGTTTATTCATTGGTTAAAATTTAAGTAAATTCTGAGACATCAATTATTTGATCATTGGTTGATTTCACATAGAATGATCCAAGTACATATAACCTAGAACTATGTATTCAGAAGGTTTTTTTTGCATTTGAGAACAATATCTACATAATTTTCTTACTGAAATAGTTAGTAAAATCAGCTATAGAATTTGATATTGTGTTATAATCTGTTGATTAGATAAAAACACAACATGCATCCATCTGAAATATTTTTTCAACCCATTTGAATAGGGAATCCAAATACGGTACATTACCCAGGCATTGTATCTGCCTTTCATATAGACATTAATTGGAATTTTAGTTCCGTGGCCACATAGCATTTTTGGCTGCTAAATATAGGCCACTTTTCACTATGTTCCAACTTCGGAGATCAGTATCTCATAAACTAATCTGATAGAAATTTCAAACTTCTCATATACCTAGATATTTAAGTGTGTTACTGATCCAAATAAGATTCATTTGTGCACTAACATGTCTTATCATTGAAATATGGGTCTAAAATCACTCATTGGCTCAATTTCGCACATAAATACACACAACTTTAAAGGCAGATTGCGGGAGAAATAATATACAGAAGTGGAACTATAGTATATGTTACTATCTACATGTAATGGAGAATAATCATGCCCAATCTCATAATTCTTGCACACATAGTTTTTGAGTTATTGGTATTTTAACTAGAACAAGAAATCTTCATGATTTCCAAAAATTAGCAAAGTAACAGAATCCACCAAATCTTAAATGGTCATAACTATGGTTTGACATGTGTGGTTATTGACCTGAGGATTAACTCTCAAAATTTTGGTTGAATTAAAAAATATGAGAGCAACAAGATTTTCTTATTTTGGTTGATTTGAGATGGAAAGCGCCAGCAATACAAATTAATTATACTAAATAGCTGATTCTGTTATAAGTATGTCAAGCAAGATCCACTGTATATGTAATAAAAAAATATAATATAATACATAATATATACATACATACATACATACATATATATGTGGGTCATTCCATGTCAAATCAACCAAATTTCAGGAAACAGTTGATGTCTCAGAATTTGCTTAAATTTTAACCAATGAATAAGTAGTTATACCTGAGCATTTCTGCAAAAAACTAAGCATTTACATGCAAGCTGTATCTGTGATGCCCTATAATGTGAACAGGGTTAAGTGTCCAAAAAGACACAAGCTACATATCTGAAATTTGCAGAATATGTAGACATATTGGTGCAGATTATCTATGCAAAATGCAAGACTGATAGGACAAACGACAATGGATATACCAGGTGCACGAAAATGGAAAAAACTTTTTAAAAAATTCAAAGAATGATTTCATTGTTGTGTTACAGTACCATCTATTGTCAGGGATACAGACAACAGCCCATTATTTCAGTAGGCTTCTAGTTGATGCGTCCCTTTCCGAGACGTGAAAGTACTTGAAATAGCCCGTTATTTCAGTAGGCTTCTAGTTGATGCGTCCCTTTCCGAGACGTGAAAGTACTTGAAATAGCCCGTTATTTCAGTAGGCTTCTAGTTGATGCGTCCCTTTCCGAGACGTGAAAGTACTTGAAATAGCCTGTTATTTCAGTAGGCTTCTAGTTGATGCGTCCCTTTCCGAGACGTGAAAGTACTTGAAATAGCCCGTTATCTCAGTAGGATTCTATTTGATGCGTCCCTTTCCGAGACGTGAAAGTACTTGAAATAGCCCGTTATTTCAGTAGGCTTCTAGTTGATGCATCCCTTTCCGAGACGTGAAAGTACTTGAAATAGCCCGTTATTTCAGTAGGCTTCTAGTTGATGCGTCCCTTTCCGAGACTTGAAAGTACTTGAAATAGCCTGTTATTTCAGTAGGCTTCTAGTTGATGCGTCCCTTTCCGAGACGTGAAAGTACTTGAAATAGCCCGTTATCTCAGTAGGATTCTATTTGATGCGTCCCTTTCCGAGACGTGAAAGTACTTGAAATAGCCCGTTATTTCAGTAGGCTTCTAGTTGATGCATCCCTTTCCGAGACGTGAAAGTACTTGAAATAGCCCGTTATTTCAGTAGGCTTCTAGTTGATGCGTCCCTTTCCGAGACGTGAAAGTACTTGAAATAGCCCATTATTTCAGTAGGCTTCTAGTTGATGCATCCCTTTCCGAGACGTGAAAGTACTTGAAATAGCCCATTATTTCAGTAGGCTTCTAATTGCTATACTTTCAGAATATTTCAGCCTTAAACTTTTTCTATATAATTTTTTTTTACAAATTTCAGCACCTAAAATGAGAATATGGGACAAGTTGTATGATCACCATTTTTTAACTGCACACAGTCCTTTATTACGTAAACAACATATTAAAATTTCAGGATGGTGTTGTTTCATTTAATTTATACTGCAGGTGAAAGTTACTGTTCTGCCCAATGACGTTTTCTCCTAAATTTCTCCTAAATTTCTCCCAAATTGTCCAAAAATATCCAAAATGAATGTTGACATGTTGTTTACATAATAAAGGACTATGTACAGTTAAAAACGGGGGTCATAGAACTTGTCCCACATTCTCATTTTGGGTGCTGAAAATAGAAGAAGTTAAAGGCTGATTCTGAAAGTATAGCAACTAGAAGCCTACGGAACTAACAGGTTATTGCCAGTATGCCTGACAATAGATGGTGGTAATTTGGACATTGTATCATAACACTACAATGAAATACAGACTTGAAATCCTTCTCAGAAATAAAAAACAATTCTTTTTCATTTTCATGCACCTGGTATCCCCACTGTCCTTTGCCATATCATGCCTGAATTGTACACAGATAATATGTACCAAAATGTCTGCGTTTTTGGGTGCTTACTCCCAGTTCACATTATAGGGTGTTACAGACACAATTTGCATGGAAATCCTTAGTTTTTTTTATGCAGAAGTGCTCAGGTATAGCTACTATTGGTTAAAAGTGAAGCTAAATTAATTAAACTTTTTGACCATTCGTTGATTTGACATGGAATAACCCATATGCCAAATAGAAAGCACACATGCACACAGCAATATTAGTATACTCGATAACATAAATTTGACTGGGAATATGTATAAAACGTTATATACATATATAAAACATTATATACATATATATAAATATATATATAAAGAAAAATTACTAAGCTACTACTAATGCTGTTCTAAAACACTATTCTCACCTTTTACAGTCACATTGAATTTGTCACCTTCTGCTTTTGTAGTAAAGTCGTTTTTCACTGCTGTACAGCTGAACTCGCCATCATCACGGGTTTCCAGGGAGAATATTGTCAAATTGGTGGCAGTTAAGTTTGCCCGAGGTTCCAACCCACAGTTATACGAGATGCTTAAGACGTTTCCTTGGTCTAGTTCCATGGAGGCACAAAGTTGTGTGTTTATCTTCCACTCGACACGTGACAGGTCAGCTATTGCCTCATTGTGTTCACACTGAAAGGTAGCTTTCTCAAACTGGAAGAACTCTGAAAGTAGAAACAAGTGTATAGCTCAAAATACATTAGTAATTATAATATTATAAACATATGAATGACTTGGTTAATTAAAAATATGTAAGGGTTCAGAAGACATTCACATAATGTTATTTCCATGAAAATCAACCCTCAACATAAAAGTGAGCTGAAGTCATCCAAGTGTCCAACACAAGATCATGAGTATGAAGGAGCTGATACATTTTATGATAAAATCTCAATTGCAATAAAAGAAAAAACAAAGCAGAATACACCATTGTAATGAGAAAAATCAATGCCAAAATTAGAAAGAGAAAGCACAACAATGATACTGCATGCATAGAAGTATTAGGTTATTGAGAAAGAAACAACAGAGGAGGAACACTAATATATGTAGTCTGCTTATGAAGAACAGAGTTCTAGCCATTGTTAACATACTATTCAAGAAGGCTAGAAACATATATTGGTCATGGGAAAGGCTTCACACAAAAACATTCACACAAAAACAAAGACTTTATCCTCACAAATCAACGAGAGAAAACTATGAAATCAAATTAAGAGTTGATATTGGAAGTGGTTATTTGGTTAAAAAATAAAAGTCAATATACTGATCTAATTTCTTTTTATAATAAATTTTAATATCCGATGCTACGGAGGGTTTTGAAATTACCTTTTCCAAAAAATAAACCATCTCACATGGATGAAAACTTGCTTTAATACATTAATAACTTTTTTATGAAGGTAATATTATTTAGATTACAAAATGTTAGGGACACAACAGTCTACAGAATATGAAATTACTATTTTGTATTGGGGTAGGATGAATATGTGGATATAATTTTGTATTGCATGGTCAGAGTACACGGGTACAATGGACTTATATTAGCTGAGGTGGCTATTAGATGATTGTCTTGAATTGATTAGTTTCAGTCAGGGTTGGGATTCTGACAGTTAGAAAGGTATTTCTGACATGACAATGTCAGAAACTGACAGAAACTATATAATTTTTTATTTTCTGCACTTGGTGTGATGAACCAGCATTTTATCACATTTGGGTGACATCTGGTGACCACAGAACTTGCATCTAGCAACTGTTTTTCCATTACTTTCCATTTTAACAAAATGTTCCCACACAGCCTTAGCTAGTTTGCCACCCTTAAACACGGTGCATGCAGAGGTGCTACTAGCACTATTAAAGTCACTATTCAATATGCCAATGTCTATAAAAATTTGGATAATCAATTTGCACTTCTTTCACATGTAACACTGTATCTCTATTAGTGCCCTGCATGGGCCAGGCTTTGGGCCCAAGCCCGGCCCATACAACATTGCGCAGGCCGGGCCAGCCATGGGCCTACATTTTGCGGGCCCGGATCGGGCTTGGAAAAATATTAAACACATTGGGCTTGGGCTGGGCCTAGTGTGAACGGGCCGGGCTGGGCCTAATAATTATCTTCATATTAAATATTAATACAAACCCAGATTTTTTATTTTAATAAAAACTGATTATAAATTGTATTTCTGGTTAATGAATGTTTAAAATTATTTCTTTAGTATTACATAATTGCAAATTGAGACCTTGCATGGAATTATGAATGACACCAGTGCTTTATATATTGAAATGTAGTTTAACCTCTTTTCAAAAATGGGACTTCCAATGGTATAATCTTTTAACAGAGACATTTCATATAATAGCAATGCATAATATTGCATACACAGCACACACATTACAAAGTACATATTACTACTATATAGTACATATGGATGTTACAGATGCATATTTTTGCATATTACTACATTTGATGGTTAATCATGGTTTGATTGCCTCTGCAAATATGTCTAAAGTAAACATTTCGGGCTGGCTACTTCCAGCCAAGTGAACAAGAGGTCATTTGATCTAGGCAAAAGGCTACATTCATACATACATTGAAATTTACTGTTTTTTACTGGTGTTTTATGTATTGTTGACAAAACATAATGGCCATTTGTAATATTGATATGTTCCCTTAATTTGTCACCACAATAGCCTTTGAATCTGTACTTGTAATGTGTTGTTGTCCGTGGTAGCAGGTTATGCCAGGCATCTAACAAACACGGGGCCAGGAGTGTGTATGGTCATTTTGATTGGCCCGTTATCCTGTGGGGTCACCAGGTCACATATGTGTCTGCATTTCCGTTAGTGTCAAAGGCACAATAAACTATGTTAACGCTGATATTTTCTGGTTTGAGTACATGATTTAGTTAGGTAGATTTAATACTGATTGCTGGTTCGAACATCATTTGCAAAATGCACGCTCACCCCGAATTTATACATGTACAGATAAAATGATTTTTTTACGGACATTGTGAAATAACAGAATACATATTTGTAGAAAAATTACAAACGAGGCAAGTTTTGCACCAAATTTGTGCAACATTACTAAACCAAAAATAACATGCTGATCTTAACTCAACTGACTATCAATAAATAAAAAATATGTCTACATGGGCTTAAAGAGACCTTTCAACTAAATCTCAAAGGCTGTTGTACTGCCCAAAGTAAAAGTCATATTACTGCTGATGGTGAGCAACAGCCCTACTGACTTGGCATCTTTTCTTGCTTTCAAGTTTCATCGCCATTGCAGCACAAGGTGCTTGGGTCAACTTCAGACATGACAAAACGGCAGCTCAAAACTGTAACATTGAATCTTCTGAGTAGTCCTGTTTGAGACCCTGAAATATACTCTTATATTCATAACTGCAACTGCACTTAATCAATATAAACAAGACATATGAACTTAGATCATTGCATCGTTGTAGACTTGTAGTTGTGTGAAACAGCGAAGTATCAATTATATATGAGTATGATTTAATATTTCTAAAACTGTTGTTTGTAATACTGTTACACAAGTAGTTCTTTGCAATTAATCAATACATTATGTGCTGAAATGTAAATTTGAAATTATTACATACTTTATTATCGTATACAGTTCATGTATTAAGATACAAACGTGTGCCTGTATTATGATATTGTGCATGAATGTAGTCTTGCATGATGCAAGATATTGTACACGAAAGTGTTTTGTATAGTGAATGCAAATGATTCAATTAGCGTTTTGTAGTTTTGCATGGTTTTGGTTTGTTTTTGTCTTGTTGTGATGGCGAAAAAGAGAAGAATCAGCTCATTTTTCATTCTGACAAACAAATAAAGCGATTTACTTTTACCCATCTTTTTATTTTTAGTTGGACCTTCCATGGGCTGGGACCAAACTTCCCAGTCACAGAACTGTTGGGGGGATACAGGTCAGAACGACGACAAGTTGAAACGGTGACAACTAAAACTATGACAAGTTGAAACGATGACAACAAAATCAGCAAAAATCGTGGTCAAACCGGCAACAAGGCATAAATCAAAATGGCGAAAAATACTGTCAAAAGGCAACAAAACGACAACAATCCTAAACAGCGATAACAGAACAGCAACAAACCAGATAAATTAAGATGATAATTGTATACAATGGTTAACGAATTGCATAAATATTATAATATTCTATGTTGAGGGTATTATTATTGGAAAAAAAATGTCATCATCATATCATACCCTAACTATATAAGTATTCTTTTTGAACGCAATGAAGCCATCTGCGTATAGGTTTACATAAAATGCATGCCCGGGTCGCGGTTGTGAATGTGCAGCAATGTTTGTTATTCACACCTGCCCATTGTATGGGGCGATGCGTTGGACATCAGCATGCTTGCGCAAAATGTAATGTGCTGACGTTTTGTAAACTTCATTCTAGTGCTTGCTGTTTCTGTGTGTGTGACTGTGTGTTATGGTGATAATAAATATTCAATATGCAAGAATCGTAACGTACATTATTTGTGTTTTTAATAATATTTTTGACTTATGAGCGACAGAACAGAAAACCGACGACAATCGAAATTGAGATGCTTGCCATATCTATACATGATTATTATTTATTTGTGTCACTTATAACATAATTTAATTTGGGTTCCATTTTATTTTACCAAGTGTATGTCACATCATGGGTTATCCACATCAGGTATATGCACTATTATTTATTTTTTTTTTGACATGAGCACGTGACGGTTATACACGATGATTATTTATGTCGCCATTTTGGTTTGTCGCTGTTCTGACCATTACTCTGCCATATATATGGTGGCAATATCTGTCTAGTTTGTCTAAGAAAAAAACTAAGCCTATATTTAGTGAATTTTTTTATGTTTCAGCAAAACCACACGTGGGCTTAGTATATGAATCTCAATTCTTAAAACTGGTGCCATTTGAAAGCTAACAGGAAATCAATACTACACAATATGTAAATAGACATTTAAATCATGTGGGCTTCCTGCTTATGAAAAAGTTTCAAAGACATTGAGTATAAAGAACGTTTACGGAAACTGAAATTACCGACTTTAGCATACCGTCGCCTCAGAGGAGACATGATTGAACTATATAAAATCCTAACAGAGAAATATGATGCAGCTGTCTCATCCAATTTTTTTTAAAATTGAGGGACAATGAATCAGATACGAGAGGGCACCACCTAAAAATATTTAAAGAGAGATGTTGATTAAACATGAAAAAACTCATTTATACACCGATGCACAGATGTATGGAACAGCCTCCTACAGTCTGTGGTAGGGCTCCATCGGTACAATCCTTTGAGAGGAAAATAGACAAGTTGTGACAAAATCATCCAATCAAACTAGATTACACTGCCCCACCCCTATCCTGGAAACCGTCAGACGCATGCGCTCAATCTAAACTGACGATAAATGCAAGAGCTGGCATAAGAGGCAGTACAGCCTAATAGCCAGAAGAAGACGTGTAAGAAATGTAAAATCGCCCGACGGCGACGGGCAGCAGCTTCAAAGTCACAAGACAAGTCAAAGATGCAAATAAAGGTATTACCCAAATAAATTAATATTCCAAACAATAGCAGTGATGTAATTTATTCCAAAGACACATATATGACCAATGCAATGGATCCAACTTGAAAGTCGGTCAAATCCGTACGAATTTACGGCGGCGTCGTCTGTTGACATCCCTAGCCTAGGCTACCCCTAGACTCAGCTTAGCCTAGATGGCTAGAATACACACTTTGGGCTTACCTTGTTCACCCACCGTGCTTCCAGTCACTGACATCACAATAATACAGAACAGGCACTTGTTAACGTTCCACATATATTTAGGCATTCTAACTATCCAGTCGTTCACATTTGACAAGCCAGTAGTTTGAATGAACTTTTCCTGTTCCTTGTGTGTACTAGCACACGCACTGCTCGTTGTCAACGAACCAGACCAGAGGTGGGCAGGCTGCGCGCATGCGCAAACATCGGGTCCTATTAGTGATAGGCGGAAGTTGCGAGCCAGTCTGTTTATAGCCTCGAGACTAGTCTGTTTACAGCTTGACATTAGTCGGCGTCAGCTTTCGTTCCGTAATCTCAAAGTAATCATTTGTCTGCATCACTGTGATGGTGACATCTGCGTTATAATATTAAAACGTTTTACACTTTGTTGGTACTTTTTGCTTTGTCAATTTATACAAAAATAAATTAACGTGCATTATTTCCCATCTCGAAAACAACCCCCGGACCAGTGACAGTGTTCTTCCGGGTACGAGTCAACTCTCTCTTCAAGGCTTATCGACTCGGTGTGTGTGCACATGTGCTAAAGTGTTTTAAGAGAAAGTAATAAAATATTTGGAAGAAAGAGAAAAGATGATAACGTGCGTGTAGAACTGCAATTTGAGGAGAGGAAAACTGATAGCGTGAAAAATGCAATATCAATTAATGACGTTGCATGCTGGATATCTTCTGTCTGAAAATCTCCAAACTTGGCGCTGACCCCTGTAGCTGCGTTGGCTGGCAGGTTATTCCAATTGGCTGTTGTACGGGGTAAACAGCTATACTGGATGAATTGCTTAGTGATTACAGGGAGTTGAAAAGCTTCAGAATGCGTGTGTCGGGAGGGTCTCGCCAGCGGTATAAATTGGGGGAAGAGGTCCAGGGCGACTTTGCTATGTAATGGCTTATATAATACGTCAAGGGGGATGTCGGTTCTCCTTTGTTGGAGGTTGTTGTGCCTTTACGTGGTGGTACCCAGGAGCAGTGCTCTGGTAGCAGCATTACAGCACATTTTCGCGAACACAAAGAAATTCAACCAATCACAAAGATATTCATTAACATAAAACAAATAATTATATTAAATATAATCTGTTTTTACATGACTTAATACATATGACCACAAGAACTACATGTATGTTATTCATAATTGCTTTATATTGAAGTATACTATATTGATGTCAATATTGAAGTGTAAATATATTATTCCAATGGCCAGAACACCACTAGTATTGTCATGAGGTCAGCCTGTGTCTTGACTCAAATTATTATTATTTTATTTCAATGTGGAATTGATAATTATAATTGGTACTTTTGAATTAGAATTGAAGAAGTGTGTAATTAGAATTGTTATTCCGGTAATGAAGTCAACCCATACTCAGAATATACCAGATGTAAATGTTTATTCATTTCTATAGCACCATAACTATGCAGTGGTATTCTATGGTGCTGTACAGTAAAATAACTGGTATAGTAAAAATGTCAAAACAGTTAAAAACATGCAATAATACAAATGATTACAAAAAGTAAAGCTATTTAAATGACTACAATTAATAACTTAGTTATATGGTATGCTAAAATAGTGAGTCCCCAAATTACTCTTAAAAACACTGACATCGTTGTTACTGCGAATGTCCTCTCTGTGCTCCTCTAGTGCTGGCGCGTGACAACAAGACACCAATATACTTTTCAGCTTCCACAACACCTGCCTAAGGAAGATACTGAAAGTGTACTGGCCCGAGACCATCTCCAACGCTCCATACTCCACCAAGCAACAAAACAACAACACATTTGCCTCATCCTGGAAAAAGAGCAGGTGGACATGGCTTGGTCATGTCTACAGGATGAACAATGACCTGCCAGCAAAAACAGTGCTAACCTGAATGCCAGAACGAAACAGAAAAAGAGGGAGGCTGAAAACAACATGGCGACGAACAATGGAAGAAGAACTGAAGGCTGCTGGATTAACATGGGGTACAGCAGCAAGGAGAGCCCCGGACAGAGGGGTCTGGCAAGACCTTGTGCGAACCTTACACATGAAGAGGATGAGTAAAAGTAAAAATATTCTGATAACAAGTGACGTTAATTGACACAAACCATTATAAGCATTGATGTTTCTGAATTGATGACTCAACTAGATTAGCATCATATACATGACATGAAAAACATTGAACTTCTAGGATGAGCTTAGTTGCTCATGTTTGTATTCTATTTAGCTTGTCAATGTTCTTATAATAATTATGGCCTCTATATATGCTTATGTGCAGCATTCTAATGAAAACATGTTCAAAATGTGAGCAACTATGGCAATATCTTGAGTAGTTAAAGCAAGTCAACTTGCCTCAGGCTGTGGGCTTGTCATTTGAAACACTTAGAAAGGTGTGATTCAAAAGTGTAATAAAATATCTGTTTACATGTCCTAATCACATAATTATTTCAGGGAATAGCATACATGTTTGTACTTTATTTAGTATAGTATTGTAACACTGTGCTTGATAGTTGCCAAATACTAAGCAACATCCTCCTGTGCACTGTTGCATAAGGATAAGATTATCAAAACATGCACTTTTGTGAGTATATATATCAAACTGATTTGTGGGAAAATGTGGCATGTCCGATAAAATTTTCTTCTCATTTAATGTTCTTACTACTATTATTTTATCAATTATATTTAGTGCAATATTCATTTTTGTTTAATTTCGCTGAATTGTACTGGTACTCATTATTTCTAAGTGTGGCTTAGTATCGACCGAACAACTAAACTGGTCATGACGTTAAAGGGAATAACAATAACGATTGCTTGAAATCATATTATATTACATCTTGTAGTAGGCCTAAAAATATATGATAGGGGAGATCTGGGCACCATGCACATACCTTTTTCAAATTCCTCCTGTGCTAAAAATATGTGAGATAATAAATTGGAAAAAAATTGCATGCTAAGCTCCACCATAATCTGTATAGTTAGTTGATATATCATTTACAAACTATACCGAGAAGAGACTAACATAAAATATTTTTCATTAAAATAATGAGCATGGTGTCGCACTAACGAGGTACCATACTCAGGTACGTGGGGCAACATGCTCACGTGTAATTAAGTGATGTCAGTTACTATTGGGACTAACTGTTTTATATACCAAACTATTAATGCTAGTTATCATTGTATAATTTATTAATTTGTATAATTTTTTTTTAATTTTACAAGTTGAAGTTTCTACTATCACGCAAATAATCAATACATTGTCTTTCAAACATTTTTATTGATAACCAGTCATGCCCCGTATGTCTATTCCGTAGGCCATATGCCCTACCCCGTAGGCACATTCGCAGAACGGTGCATACTTTTCACTGAGGGGAGTATTGAGATTAGACAAGGTAGTATCATTTGCATACGTTGTGAAGTTGAACATTTCGCTTGCGCTTGGTAAATCATTAATGTATATTAAGAAAAGTGGTAATATTAAGGATTATCTTATTTAGCTTAATTGATTTCTACATATTGCTTACGATCTGTTAAATAACTGTTAGATAAGTGTAATGCTACACTCTGTATTTCAAAATGACGTCGTTTGCTTACGAGAATGTGATCTAATGTGTCAAAAGCCTTTGATAAATCTACGAAGATTTTGATTTTGGTTCACGATTGTCTGAATAGTTCTATCAACTAGTTCTAACAGTGCCAGATCTGTTGATTGTTGTTTCTATAACCAGGTTGGTGCGCAAAAGCATGCCATGCTGTTCAAAGTAATTGTAAATTTGATTGTATATATATATATATATTTTGAGGTAACTGTTTGAGATAACTGGTAGCCGCGATACTGGTCTATATTTTTTGAAATTTGATTCGTCATCTTTTGAAAATATCTAAGATCCCCTCCATGGCCTAAGGGTGTCTTGAGACCCCTAAGACCAATGGATCCGCTGCTGATCCCTGCTAATTCCACTAAATAAGTGGTGACTCGTTTCTCCTCATTATCACCTGCCACAACATATATGTTATACTCAAATACTGAAACCTGCGGAATCGTATCCTCGAGAAAGGGACCTGCTTCAGCTACCTCTGGTTGGACAGCTGTATCGTATTGTGTGGCTGGACGTCGGTTGGATGCAACAGTAATATTGTCTTCGTCTCCATTTTCTCGATTGAAGAAGATGAGACTGCAACTTGCATATATAGCTGAAACAAATGCCAAGTTGGCAGGTTTTCCACTCTGTTTTCCTGTCTTGCTTGTGTTGTGCCCTCTCGCTCACGTCATAGGTTTGTCGAATTCCACTCAAAAGTGGAGGCGTACTCTTCACAGCATCTGTCACAGATAAATTACGTCTCCCGCCACGTAATGTTGTTAGGGTTTCTCACAAGTCTGGCAGTGCGGAGTAAACGTGTCCCGTTGACTTGTATGAGGATTGGCTTGACACAGGCGACTTCGTTGTCACAGTAGAGGTAATTAAGATGTGCTATGTGTGTGAACTTGATCCTCTCCTGGAAAAGTCAATCTCAGCACGGTCTTCAACATGTCTAGTAGGATTTGATCGTGTTTTGACTGGAAGTAGGACATGTGGCACTGCATGGGTGCCGTGTCATAACCAAAGTGTGTTGGTAGATTAGTGATGGCAGACAGAGCAGAAGGGTGTTGACTGAATTGAATGTCCTTTTTTGTATCAACCGATTATACAACAACTCTCTGTCTTCGGCAGCACTGGTGAGATGACGCTGACTTCTCTTCTGGTAGGGGAGACCGGGGCTAGTTGTTAAAATTTACAGTTAAAGTAAATTTTTGTGTGAAAAGTATGTTAGTTGCATTATTCCTGTCAACGTACACATTACACTTATTATTCATGTTTAATGAACTATACCATACCATTGATATTCCGTATTGTAGTTAGGTAGAAACGTGGAGTTTCCCAGGCGCGGTCGACTGTAACAATTATAACCCCGTAAGCGGGGCACGTTGTTACAGCAGTGTCATTTGTAAATGTTACTGGGGTCATACCTCAGTTAGGCTTCCTGGTGTGTTACACGAATGTAGGGCATGTAAGTTTGGATATAGGAAGTGTTAAAAAAGTCATACTATTTGACATAAGTGCATTTGCACTGGGACATTGCCAGGTTTGCTAGTGGAAGCTGTTGAGAGTGAAATAGTGGATTTTTAGATGAGTTTAATAGGCGGAAGGATATTTGTGATTTTGGCAATTAGACACGTGTGCACTGTAATTCGTGCTAATATTTTTAACATTGAGGGGTATCCCACATACAGGCATATTACAAGAGTTAGAAATGTCTAATTTTGACAAAACTCGACCAGCATGTCAATGGGATGATGACAGCGGCTGGTAAAAAAACTTTTAGAATTTTTGATGGTCACGTTTTCTAATAATTATGCAAAACGTTAACATGGCCACCAATGGGAAATGTAACTGTAGGCTGAACTGTACTGTTATTACATTAATTGGATTATGCACACATATGCATCTTATACACAGTGTACACAACAATGTAGGTGTTCTTAGCTTCATATGTTAAGCTTACATTTTTTGGTTTCCAAAGGGCACTAATTCCCCGAATTCTTACATAACAATCAATTATTGAATGGAGTATGAAATAGTGAATATATAGTAACAATTTGAACGCACGCGGACGATAACAATAATCCTGAATTTCAATTTAACTTCTATTTGGCATAACCCATTATACTATATAGTAGACACGTTTCAAGTTTCATTCACGAAACATAAAAAGTGGCTGCGTGAGATAATATTATGTGGACACACCAAAAAAGTTTAGATGGTTAAAAAGTTTTTTTGTCCACATCTCATTAATTTTGTCTTCTTACCTCCGGATTTTTGGACAGTGTGTCTGCTGGTGGATTTCCAACCAACTGCATTCGATGTTACTTTATTCTTACTACTGTTTGCAATACGATAAAATGCCGCACAATAAACCATTCTGACGCTGAATCTAAACAACCTATCGCTGTCAACAGTACAGTGAATGAATGGAAGGTCCAAGTCTCGTAGCACTTCAATATCATCATTGACGTCACGTCGAAGCTTGCCGTTAAGCGCGGGAAAAATATGCATAATCGAGGCAGGCCGGTAAACAGTCTAGGGGAGACCGGGGCACCATGCTCAGTGGGGCACCACACTCATCGGGTGTCATTTGTTCAATTTATGGTAACTGAGGCTGATGACGCGATACTTAACATTATCGAAATTAGTAATCTTTGAGCAGCAAAAGTAATTCCGACAGCTGATAGTGTAGTTCATATTGCTGCACTGCATTGGTAAATATGAAACTTATTGCTATTAGTTGTTAATAATTAGTGTACCTGACTGCGAAATGTGGATGATAATCAGTGGTGAAGGCTATATATTAACCATGTTATATAACTTTAGGAATAGTTGGTGGTTGGAGCACCATACTCCTACCACGCTTGGGGCACTACGCCCAATGTGCATCGTTCCCCAAACGCTTGATTCTACTAATGCACCCAATGTTTAATTTATAAATGTTATAATTACAGGTATATTATATATGCGTGCATCTTGTATTACCATACCTACAAGTACGTAACACGAAACACATTCAAGGTTTTTTATTTTCATATAGTTAATTTAACAGTAGTCCTTGATTATTTTATATCTAATAGCCTTGGTAATTTGCATGAACTTTCATAATATTTTTCGTTTCACACAGCGTGCACGAACATTGAGACAATGCAAACATACAAACGTAAAACTCACAGCGGTGACATGCCAGGTGATGTCAGGCTGAATGCAATGAACCAGGTTGTGGTTGATGGGAAATCCACTTACCAAGTTGCTTTGAACCTGGAGATTTCCCGCCATACGTTAACAAGATAGGTAAAGCGGGCCAGGCTATATTTGAATCGAAGACCAAATTTTCCCATCGGCTGGTGTTCAATCAAAACGAAGAAAGTGAACTTGCCGATTATAAAAAAAAAATGGTCAGCAATGTTCCATGGTCTGTCTATAAAGGCAACCAAGAAACTAGCCTATGAACTTGCGCTGCGGAACGAAAAGAATATGCCGCCGTCCTGGCATGAGTAAAGGGCGGCAGGAAGCGATTGGCTTGCTGGTTTCATGAAGAGAAATGAAATGGTTAGTCTGCGAAAACCTGATGCTACAAGATTTGGACGTGCAACAGGCTTCAACAGAGTGTCTATTGGTATATTCTTCGCTAATTTACAGGCCCTCTTGGTGAACGACGAATTTGGCCCAGCACAAATCTAGATGAGTCGGGTATCACCATCGTTCAAACTCCTGACAAAGTCATCGCGAGCACTGGCATAAAACAGGTCGGACAGATCACATCTGCTGAGCGAGGCGTCCTAGTCATGATGCGTGCATGCATCAACGCAATTGGAAACACTATTCCTCCTATTTTCATTTTCCCACGTGTCTACTTCCAAGAACACATGCTCAACGGTGCTCCTCCTGGATCAGTTGGAGTGGATGAACAGTGAGATGTTTGTAAAGCATCTATAGCACTTCACCAAACACACCAACTGCTCCAAGAACAACAAAGTGCTACTGATCATGGACAACCATGACACTGACGTCAAGTTAGAGGTGGTCGGCTTAACCAGAGGAAGTGACATTGTAATCCTCACACTACAGCCACACTGTAGCCACAAGTTGCAGCCACTGGACCGCGCTGTCTATGGGCCTTTCAAACGATTTTACAACTCAGCATGCAAAGAATGGACGCTGAACCACCCTGGTAAACCAATCACGGTTTATAACATCGCTACTATCGCTGGGGTTGCCTATCCCAAAGCGTTCATGCCAGCAAACATTCAGTCGGGATTCCGAGTAAGTAGCCTGTTCCCCTTCAACAAAGATGTATTTGGTTAAATTGAATGTTTTTGCAGCTATAGCAACGGAACAACCTGCACCGGATGAAAGTGAACCACAGCCTCCTGGACCACACCAGCACACAACACCGCCTCCTGGACCAGCGCAGCAGAAAACACCGCGTCCTGGACCACAGCAACACATAACACCGCCTCATGGACTACAGTAGCAGACAACACCGCCTCCTGGACTCCAGCAGCAGACAACAACGCTTCACGGACCACAGCAGCAGACAACACTGCCTCCTGGACCTTGGCAGCAGACAACACCGCCTCATGGACCACAGCAGCAGACAGTGCCGTATCATATCCCGCAGCAGCTTGACATGCCATCAAAGTCGACAGATTTGTTGCAGTACTCGCTATGTGACGTCAGACTTTATCCGAAGGCAAAGCCGATAACACAGCCTGTTAAAGGAAGAAAACGTGGTCGATCGCGTATCTAGACAGACACCTAAACCACCGAAGACAACGAATAAAGCAGCATTTACACAAATAGACCTTCGGTTCCAGTCAGATTCTGTTACAGAGGAAGCAGAGACAGACCTCTAGATGGTAGACAGTTGTGATGAAGAACTGGATGCAACTACCTTGGGACCCAATGATTATGTCATGGTGAAATTTGCATCTAAGAAGGTCATATGCCATTAAGTGGCCATGATTGTTAAACCAGTAGATACATTTGCTGGCAAATTTGAAGTTACCTTTCTGAAATGTAGTCAGAAGAGTGTTACTGCTAGCCGGTTCACAATCCCTGATGAAGAAGACATCGTCGATGTGTCGTTTGATGACATTGTTGTGCGCTTGCCTGCTCCCACTGTGATTGGTGGTACAACCCGTACGAAGAAGATGGTGGTGTTTAGTGTTGGCTACTACTCTCTAAGATAATAGAGTCACTTCAATCTGATAAATATGTGGCAGATGTCATACACACTGAACAGTGCCGCATAAATAAATGGCTCAGCATTAATAACAACGATAAGGAAAGTAAATCTGGCACAAATAAAAATCAAAAGCACATTTCTTGAAATAATAAAAAATTACTTTCTAAGTTTAACTATCGTATTTCCTATTTACTCGTTTCCTATTTCCAGATGGTCTCCAGTACCTGTTTTGGTGTTCTTGTTGGTGGCATTCGAAGGACATGGCCAACAATTTCTTCATCTTCTTTTCAATATTGTTGACTTGATTGGCTCAGCATTTGTTCTTTTAAGACGAAACAAAAGTGATGGTTTGGTGGCTATACACCTAAAAGAGATATTAAAAATTAACCATGTGCAACTAAAATCAAGAATATCTCGCCAGTGATTTACTCTGAGTGTGCTCTAAACGTGGAAGATTCCTGTTGTTTCTCTAGTTGACAGAGAACTGACCTGTTATCCAACGAGAATCATGCGCAGTAACCAAAAAAAAAAGATCTAGTTTATTAGTCAAAAGCCAACATAGTTGAGTTTAGACGCAAGTTGAGCTTGGACGCAAACGGCATAGCCATATCCTATTGGCAAATATATGCATGAATAGATACATACAAATATATTTTCATTTGGCGAGCTAATTTGCTAAACTTTGACACTCATGACGCAGGGTTATCTAACAGTATGGCGCGGCCCATGACATTTTAAGATGATGTGTGTTCAACAAGGGTTTCCTAGTAAACTACTGGCGTGATATTCTTAATTGTAGTTACAAATGGTTGTGTTACTAACTTTCCTAGATGCATAGGACCAAGCCATGACTTTTGTTTCCCTTTAAGTACTTCCTCGGAAGTTTAATACAGACATAATTATGAATCAGACTCCTTTGCCGATGCTACCATCGAGGCGGTAGAGGAGCTGATGAATACTATCTCAGAGGAACGCCTAAAGCATGGAAGACTCTGATTGAATCAACGGACATGACATACAGTAGCAAGAAGGCTTGGCCAACGATCCGAACAGTTTGCAACGGTCCACGAAAGGCAAAGCAGCAATACAACACTACAACACTACAGCGAACCAAGTCGCTCACCAACTGCTACTAAATGGACGTACGCCAAACAAACAGCCCAAAGCATGTCTTGATCGAAAACGATACGACAATGGCTTGGGGTTTACATGACCCTTCAATGAAACTGAAATCGAAGTCGGTAGCGGTAGACGGCAAGGCACCAGGTCTAGATGACATCCAATGCTTGAAAACCGGCGATTTTTCGTAGTACTGGATGGACTAAAGAGCAGATGGCGAAGACTACGAAAAGGGTTACCTCAGGGAAGTGTACTGGCGCCAATGTTGTTAAACATATACACAAACCTGTCCAATTCGAAACTCGCAGCTTTATGCTGATCACTTTTGCAAAACATCCCAGGGCAAAAACTTCAGAAACATCGAAGCAACATTTACATCAGCGCTAGGAACCATGACAACATACTACAAGCTGAATCAACTATGCACAAACCCATTCAAGACCCAGGTGTGTGCTTTCCATCTGAGGAACAGAGACGCTAAGCGCGAACTAAACGTTATCATGAATGATACCGGACTGGACAATACATCAACACCAGTGTACCTTTGTATCCATCTTGACAGAACACTATCATACAAAACACACACATCTGTAACACCAAACAGAAGGTGAATGCACGAAACAACATCATCGACAAATTTGTTGCCAACTCTAAATGGAGAAGTAAAGCACCCATGCTAAGATCCAGTGGCCTTGCCCTTTGCTATTCTGTTGCGGAATACGCATGTGCTATATGGGCAAGTTCAATACATGCAAAAACAAACTTTGCCCTACATGACTGCTGCTGCATCATAACGGGCTGCCTGAAACCTACCAACATAGAGAGCCTACATCTGCTGGCTGGCATAGCTCCACCGGACTATTGCTCTTTGCACAGAAAGATCAAAACAAGCGGCAGATACAAAACACCAACTATACAACCACATATCTGCTATGAGCCGATTAAAGGCACGGAAAGGTTTCCTGAACTTCACAAACCGCTGAACTCATCCCCCAGCAGCACTAGCAAGAAGCAAGAAGCATCAACAGTCATCAAAATTAGATTGCAACCAGCTGAATCCCTACCAGCAGGGTCTGACCAACCATGGCTCTGCTGGCGTTCACTCAACCAGCTACGTACCAGAGTCGATCGAGCAAAGACCAACATGAGGAGATGGCACTACATTGATGAGACACAGTCAACGAAGTGTGACTGCAGAGAAGAACAGACAATGCCCCACCTCCTCTGAACAGACAATGTCCCACTTCCTCTGAACAGACAATGCCCCACCTCCTCTGAACAGACAATGTCCCACCTCCTCTGAACAGACAATGTCCCACCTCCTCTGAACAGATAATGCCCCACCTCCTCTGAACAGACAATGCCCCACCTCCTCTGAACAGACAATGCCCCACCTCCTCTGAACATACAATGCCCCACCTCCTCTGCTGCCAGCTGCTGGACGATCCTTATACACCGGAAGACCTGGCCACTGCCATGGACCAGGTGAAGACATGTACCAATAAGTGGCAACACCTTGTGTGAGGGACAAAAAAATAAGAAAAAATAAGAAGACTTCTTCGGTGGTGATAAACTCGTTCCATCTGATGCTTAGAAGTCTGCGCAAGCATCTGGTCTAGAAACGTTTTGGTTGTTTTCCATGTTTCAGTTCAATAAAGAACCACGGGTATAATATTACTATTAAAAATTCTTATTTTGGTCTTTATATTTATATCCTTTGACCTTCATATTTTGGTGAGTTTTTCAAATGCTTCCCGTGCCTTTCCAAGCCTATTCTTTATGTCAGTAAACAAATCTCCATCTTTCGACATTGCACTGCCATGGCAGGCGAAACGATTCACATCGGCAAGGGCCTTGTCATTCAGTAAAAGAAGTGGTTTTCTGTCATAGTTTGCTCTAATGACTTCACCTTTGGAAGCATTGGTGAAGAGTCCAACTTTATTGGCATTGCTTGACAAACAATTTGTTTTGGTTTGCATTTCTTCAACTGAGCTGTTTAACAGGTAGATGTCATCAACAAAATGCAAGTCTCCCAGCACTTTTTCATATGTCCAACCTATTCCTGTTTTCGTTTCCTCATTCCACTTCATTACAAAATCCAATACAATTCCAAACAAGACAGGTGAAAGGGGTTATCGTAAAAGTTTCTGTTTCTCTTGTTTATTGAACATTGTGCATTCTCATAAAGAGATTTGATAATGTTCATAATTTTTAAAGGCATTCAATGCGTGAAATGTCCCATATTGAGTCTCTTGCAATACTGTCAAATGCTTTCTGGAAGTCTACAACGTTCATTACTAGAGGCGTCTGCCATTCGTTGGATTGTTCAATGATGTTCCTAAGTGTGAATATTTGACCTGTGCAAGATCTCTCCGGTCGGACGCCAGCATGAGCAGAACAATTTTCCTGGGACAGAAAGTAGTTATGCCTATCCAGTTATTATGGCCCCTGGAAGTAAAATGGCCCCCATCACATACACAAAATATAAAAAGCTGAACGTCCCCAAATCTGGTGCAAAATTTGCCACAGGGATGGGGGCAATACGGGTTTTTGGGTACTCTTGCTATTTTTCAAATGCAACCCAGCTATAATAATAATAACTGTATTGTTAAAAAAATGGAAATACACCTTACACTGAGGATGGAGCATAAATATATATTTTAAATCACCTTCAACCATGCAAGTAATAAAATCAAGTCTGTAGACAAAGTAGATATTGAGTAATACCAAGTGTTTTATAGAATCATGAACGTCATACCAGCAGGTCATGAAGGAATGAAATAAATATGTCACACTAATTATTAAGCAATCAATGGTACTGGCTGACAAGCTAAAAATCGCTAAAGTGATACCACTTTAAAAAAAAGTGATGATTCCATCTTTGATAATTATCGTCCAATTTCTATTTTACGAGCCATTAAAATTTTTTTTAGAGAATTATGTTTAACCAAATATATGAACTCTTTTATTCCAAAAACCTATACTATAATTAATATGGGTAGATATAAAACATTCTACCCAACACTGCTAAAAATAATTTTCTTATTTTAAGAAAAAAAAATTAAAACGAACATTTTCTAGGAGCCACGTAAGAAAATAATTTTTGTGATTTAAGATATTTTTTATAAGAAAAATTGTCTTGGCTTAAGAAAATAGTTTCTAAAATCAAGAAAAGACTATAGAAATATTTTCTTATTTATCCAAGAAATTGTTCTTATCTAAGAAATGTTTTTTTTTAAATAAGAAAAGCATTTTCTTAAATCAAGAAAAAAGCACGAACATTTTTCTTAAATTATTTTCTAGGGAGCCACACAAGAAAATTTGTAAGTCAAGAAATGTTTTCTTAAATTTAATAAGAATATTTTTCTTGTAATCATTTTGGATGTTTCACATTGGTAAGAATATTTTTTCTGAAAACAAGAAAAACCTTCTGAAAGACTTTTTTTGGAATAAGAAACATTTTCTGATTTAAATATTTTTCTTATAAAAAGAAAAGCTACTGGATCACTGCATGTCAGCAATCATTTCTGAAAATAAAACAATTTTCTTACCACACAATTCAAATTGCGATGAAGAGTATCAATTATCAAGGAACATACTACCGTGAAATGACAAAAGGGAGCAAGTGATATTTTTGCCATCACAATGATGGGACCAAAAGCCATATTTTAACATAATAAAACTTTTTAGATGGCAGATTTTTTACAGATGACAGGGCATAAAGGAGCAAGTGACAATAGAATAGTGTTTTATTATGAGAAAAGGGAGTAAGTGTGTGACCAATAGTATCACGTATTATTGTGACAGCCATGCAATCATGATTTTAGCAGTCTGTATTTTAAATTGTTATTTTATAGGACAAGTTCCAAAGTGCTACTGTATACTGTCAGGGATACTTGCAATGACTTCTTAGTTCAATAGGAATGTAGTTACTATATCTTCAGAAAAATTCAGCCATTTTTTTTATTTAAAAATTAAAATATTAAACTTAAAATATTTTACGAATTTCAACTTTCATAATGGAATGTGGGACAAGTCTTATGATCACCATATTTGCACTGTGCACAATCCTTTAGCATGCTGCAGCTGAAATATCACTGTTCTGTCTAATTATCTTTTCTCCCAAATTGGCAAGTAACAAATTTATGAAACTATTAAAATTACTGCACAACAACAAATAGCAATGGCTATACCTTATTGACACAAAAACTGGAAAAGATCGCATGCCCGAACTTTGAGCATTGCCAAATAAAAAAATGCATTACTTAATTCTTAAAATGTCAATTGATTACGACAACTGGTCACATAATTTTGTCATAAGACCTGCTTCGTTGTTTCTTAAGGGGAGTTATTCAAAGGTGATTTGATTGCACTTGCTGCTTTATGTCACAAAATATTTCTGTGCCAATAACTTAATTTATAAAATGACAAAAGGGAGCAAGTGACACAACGCAAATAAATATGTCACAAAAATTACTAATGATTTTTTATAAATACACTTGGTCAAATAGTGCTGTAATATGCACAAGAGAGTAAACCATAATATGTTTTGTCTGATATTAAAAAAAACATCGTCACTTGCTCACTTTTGTCATTTCACGGCATGGTCGATAGCAAAAACTTATGTTGGAAATTTCACTCATATCACGATCTGATAATATATAAAAAGTATTTGAGTAAAATGAAAATCAGTAATATTACATTTAAATATTATTTGGTAGCAGACTTGTTAACAAATGCAAATGCATTTGAATGCACATTTGGGATGGTATGCAGTAGCCATGCACATTCAAATGCAGTCGTTACATTTTCAGTGCATTTGATTGCATACCATAAATATTTACATTAAAATGGTTATATTCGTGCAATAGCTAAACAATTTAATACAGACTCAATAGAGAGTATGTATTTGAATGCAACCCCCAAACATTTTATCATACATGTTAAGTTTCAGAAACGCCAATCCAGGAGATTTATACGTAAATTGGAGGGTCTCAGAAAATCAGGGATTTATACGTAAATCGGGTAGTCTCGGAAAATCAAGGACTTGTATGTAAATCGGAGGGTCTAAGAGAACAAAATATTATAAAAAGAATACTTTCCATGACAGTAACAACCATGTTTTATTATCACCAATCACTAACAGTTCATATATGATACAAAAGCACATTATATATATATATATTCACAAATAACTCATGAGCTCTAGACATCTGGCACAGAAGAATAACGCCCATGTCGATCTCACATAGAGCATGCAGGGTGACTTCACCAAGCATGACAGGCACACGCCTATAATTTATGAAAACCCTCACACATATATCGCAAATCTTGATACTTAAACTAAAAGCCCATGGTATAGGTAATGATGTAATCAACTGGATACAAAAGTGGCTTACACACAGAAGACAGAGAGTAATAGTAGACGGTGAGATTTCAAACTGGAAATCGGTTTTGAGTGGGGTACCACAGGGATCAGTATTAGGCCCTATACTGTTTTTAATATATATAAATGATCTAGAAGATGACATATCTAGCAAAGTACTCAAATTTGCAGATGACACAAAAGTATTCAGAAAGGTTACAAACGATACAGATAAACAAAGTTTACAGGATGATCTAGATAAATTAGTTAAATGGTCAGAAAAATGGCAAATGTTATTCAATTTTGGGAAGTGCAAATGTATACACATAAGACATGGAAACATGGTCGAAGAATATAAAATGGGGGATGCTGTACTAGGTAGAACCACACAAGAAAAAGACTTAGGAGTAACATTTAGTGCTGACATGAAAGTTTCAGAGCAATGGGGGATTGCTACTTCAAAAGGAAATCAAATTCTAGGGCTAATTAGGAGAACTATCATGTATAAGGAGAAACAGCTAATTGTACCCCTGTACAAAGCAATAGTTAGACCACATTTGGTATATTGTATTCAAGCATGGAGGCCGTATCGTAAAAAGGACATAGACAAGCTAGAAAGAATACAACGAAGAGCAACCAAAATGATTCCAGAATTGAGAGACCTTAGTTATGAAAGTCACTTATTACAATGTGGTTTGACAACATTACAGACCAGGAGACTAAGAGGAGACCAAATAGAAGTATTTAAAATAGTGAACGGTTATGAGGATGTTGATAGGAATATGTTCTTCAAACTTAAAGAAGGCAGTAGAACCAGAGGACACAAAGCAGCATTAGTTAAGGAGCAGTGTAGGTTGGACATGAGAAAGTACTCTTTCTCACAGGGTGATAAATGAATGGAACAAACTGCCAAATGATTGTGTTAATGCTAGTAGTGTGAATATGTTTAAAATAGAATTGACAGATATTTGATAAGGGTGGGCTACACATAGATGAGAAAATGTTTGGACTCTCGATAAGCCAATGGCTTCCTTGTCCACTTTGCCATCTGGAACTTGTTGTTTGGGATGGCAATCTTGTTAAATCTTGTTAAATCTACCAGAAAAGAATAACGTTCATGTGGATCTCACAGAGCATGCACAACAGACACAAGCCTACACATTTACTGGTGAACCTTCATATAATCCCATGTTGCAACCTTGGCCGACTTGAGAAGATCCTTCTCTGGCACTAAGGAATAGCAAGCGCTTGCACACAGGGTATTATTGCCGAGCTGTGACCGAGAGTCAGTGTTGACTCAGAAAAACATACTCGAGTCAGCCGGAAATAAAACCCAATTAGGCCATGCAGAGTTCGATAAATAACATAGAAAAAATATTTGTTTTGGTTTCACTGAAAATCAAGGAGATTGGTTCTCCTTTCCAGGAGATCAGGAGATTTGGTGGATTTCCAGGAGTCTCCTGGCGAATGCAGGAGATTTAACATGTATGTTTTATATTTCAAATGCCCAAATTCATCATTAATAAATCCATCATTAATAAAATCAACATTCACATTGTATGAATTGTAAATACAGTTGCAAAACATGCTCTTTGTCAGAGTTTGAAAAAGTGCTCTGTAGTTAGCAGAATCCTCAGCAGATTTTAGATTCATTATCTGGCCTGTAAATCCACTTTCTAAGTAAGACCATGGTGTATATAGTTGTATTACATTGTACAATGCATATATTAGAACATGTGGCTTTGCTAATATAATTATGATGCATATATAATGCAAAAAACATTTGTATTTGAATGTGAACGTGATCCTGGAAAATGGCATTTGCATTGACATGCATTTGATAACAAGCCTGTTTTATAGTTGACTTATAATCACTGGCAGTTTCAAAGCTGTGTAGGGCCTTCTTGTCACACAGTTGAGAAGTCAGACATTATTCATAAATAAATCAAAATTAATGAAGTTCGAGCCAACAAATTAACACAGAACAACATGCTAGCAGCCCCTCTATGGTGAATTACTTTCACCCAATCTGTACGTGTCAAACTAATATATCTCTGCTGTTGACATAGCATTATGCGCATATTTCATCTTATTATTTTTTGCCAAGATTATTTCCTTTACCAATATGCATAAAATTACAAATTTGTGGTTGGAAAGAAAATGTTAATGTGCACAAATTGCAAAAGTTTAAAGAATATTTATTTAACATTTATTTCTTCAGTAAGAATTGTTTTCTTAAAGGTGCTTAATCAATTCGATTTTTTTGTTAGTCTCACTTCAACTAAATTTTGCAAAAAACCAAACCTTCCTAGTATCCACTGCAACATGCTAGCTCATTTGTGAAACTTTTGTATGTAATTTTTGTGAAATCATCAGACAAACTGTTAAATTAGTTAATGCTTGTTCAAACATTAACAAAAGAGAAAATCGAAATGCAGAAGAATCACGGTTTTCTTCCTTGGTGAAATTTTTTACTTTGTCATGTGATCAGTGAGCTGATGGAGGTCATGCCTATGATCAGCATTGACCAACACAGTGTTTACCATTTTGGATATCCACTAGTTTGATCCTTACCAGATCTAACGACTAGTCAATTGTTTTGATGACTTGAAAAAAAATGCATTTTTTTAATTAAATTGACTACGGATGTTACATAAACTATTCACACACTACATATTTGGACACAAATGAACCGGATTTGCGACAGGCTAAATCAGTTGAGGAAGCAGTTTTAAAGGTGCATCCTCAATTAGATTTTTTTGCTAGTCTCAGTTAAAAGTAATTTTACAAAAAACCAAACCTACCTACAACATTCTAGCTCATTTGTGCAACTTTTGTATGTAGTTTTGTGAAATCATCAGACAAACTATTAAATTACTTGATTGATTGTTGAAGCATTAAGTGAAGTGAAAATCAAAATGCTGAAAAATCATGATTTTCACCCTAGGTGACATTGTGTAACTTTGTTGTGATCGACAAGAGGATTGAAGTCATGCCCATGATCGTTTACAATTTTGGATATCCACTGTTTTGATCCTTACCAGATCTAACGACTGAAGTCAATTCTTTCGCTGATTTGAAAATTGGCATTTTTTATTAAACTGCTCACTTTACTTAAACTAGTCACACACTACACATCTGGACATAAATGAACCGGATTCATGATGGGTTAAACCATTTGAGGAAGCAGCTTTAACTCAAGAAAAACTTCTTCATTTTGAATATTTATTTCAAATGTTTTTCTTGAGTAAGAAAATGTTTTTTTCATTCAAGAAAAAAATTCTAACATTAAGAATATTTATATCAAATATTTCTTCAGTAAGAAGTATCTTCTTCATTCAAGAAAATTTCCTTATTCAATCACATATCTGGAACTTGTTAAGAAAAAATTTCTACGCATTTTCTTAATTCAAGAAAATGTTCTTGTTTCACTAAATATTTTCTTGCATAAGAAAATTATTTTTGGCAGTGAAGTAGCCACTCTAGACATAATAGATAGAACTGTTCAGGAACTTGATCAATCAGCAACTCCAATAAACATATACCTTGATTTATCTAAAGCGTTTCACCCATTAATCACAACATACTGTTACATAAATTAAATTACTATGGTATAAATGGTGCTGCACCTGATCTCTGTGAGAATTACCTATGCAATTGCAAACAATATGAAGAATTTGGATATTTTAAGTTGGAAGAAGCAGCTATAACTACTGGTGTGTACATATATATATATATATATATATATATATATATATATATATATATATATACATACATATATATATATATTTATGACAGAACAACACAACTCATATAATAAAAGCTTCATATTTATTATTCATCTTGGCAATAAAATGGGACAGTCTGGCCAGATCTCTTGGGCCAATATATGTATGTAATAAATGTATGATATTTAATTTATATCAAAAGTAAATCAAATCTCATGTGTTGCAAATATAGAAGGGAAAAAATTAATTATAGTGAAGTGAAGTGTATGTGTTTATATCATACATGTGCATAGTCAAATCAAGTGTGTACATATTTGGTTTATATGATCCTGGGAGGCCAGCACTAAGACCTGAAAGACTGCTATTATACAGACCTCCCTATGGCTATATATTGCAGTAATTGTAGCAATTTTTTTTAACAACAATAAAAAACTAAAAGTGCTAACAGTACTGACAAAACTGATGATTATGATAATAATAATAATACATGCTGTGTTGTATTTACTTATAATATATTTTTTGGAGTAATTTACAAAGCTCTGGTAGGAATCGGTGTTAATTTTCTCCGTGACAATTTTTGGAAGTTTTCTTTAAGTAATTGTGGTATTATGTCTGATGCAAAGGTGGCAATACATTGTATTAGTTTGTTTAATCTGTATGTCACATTAAGTTTTTGGGGAAATTATATATTGCATAGGTAAAGTGTTGGGGGCCCTTCGTTGTCTTTTTGGCCTCAAAGATACATTTACATCAGCAATGAACATGTCTTAAAAATATTCTGGAATGGTTTCATTTTAATATCAGTAGAAAAACTTCATGCATGAAAGTTTAAAGAGGTCATCTGCTTTTAATAGTTTAAGTAAAGGTGTACTATGCAAGTTATATTTACTGTTTGAGATAGACAACATTTTGCTTGTTTTTGTAATATATTTATCCTTGTTAGTTAGTCATGTTAGTATACCATAACTTAGGTATGACATAAATAGGGAAGAAAATATTATATTTAGGATGTAAACTGGTACATGTTTTAATCTAGAGAGAATTCCACATATCCTTGAAAATTTGTTGGCTATAACATTTTGATGAGGAGACCTTGTTAAGTAGGAGTCTATTAAGGCACCAAGAAATTTAAATGATTAACCATTTTTAGGCATCAACATAAATATCCACTTCAATTGGGAGAGCCACATAAACAAAATCATTAAAACAATTGGAATCTTAAATAAAATTAAACATGTATTACCTTTGAATATATTATCTATATATTGGGATGTTCTTCCCAACACAAATGATGGTATATTGGTGTGGGGACATCAAGCCCATCGCATTTTTAAACTCCAAGAGAGCAACAAGAACAATTACTTTAAGTAAATACAACGCTCACACAGATCCCATCTACATAGAACTTAAATTTCTCACGTTGGATGACATATACAAACTCCAACAACTCAAATTTTATTTCAAATTACACACACATACACGCACGCGCGCACACTCATGCACGCACACACACACAAACTTTGAAATCCATCAATACTACACACATGGAAGAAATAATCTGTTTATTCCCAAAGCCAACCATGAATATGTGCAACAAAGTACATTAGACACAATATAATACATTGCATAAATATGGTTTTTCCACTTACATTAAAAAACTACTTTATTAGGAATTAGGAATCATTCTCATTCCTAATTGTTATATTTATAAATCTTTAACCTAAAATACAGTGGAGTCTTGTTTATCTGCACACTTTTGTTCCTATTGGCCAGATTAACGAAGGTGAATCTCAGCAAAAATAAAGTTTGTCGAAATCACTCCAAAAAAGTGGATTACTGAAGATTGGATAAACCACACGACTATATTTATATTGCGCTTGATCACGCATGTATATACAGCTGTATGTATACATATATTACTGTCGTGATCATGTGTAATATATTTTTTTACCTTAGTAGGGTGGCTCCCATGACAGCAACATTTGATGTCTTAATGGGAGTCTCCCTGACCTATCATAAATTTTGTATTGTATTTTCATGAGACTATAGGTCTAATAAATACGTCTGAGTCTCTCTGTGTGCGCGCGCATGTGTCACCATGCACATATTTATAATTCATAATGTATACTTCCTTCCTTGTACATGTATGCTTATTGATTATAGTCACCTTATACAAAGCCATGTTTAGTAATAATACGAACGATCAACTAAACGTTGTTATGTTCGATACAATTATAAGTGTACCTGATGTTTAAAGTGCCTGCCAGCTAGGATGCCTATGCACAGGAGCTAAAAGATCAACTTGAGAGAGTCCAAAGAAATTCAGCTCATTCTGTAGCTGTGTAATATCAATGTTGAAGTCCCTCCAATGGGATTCCTTAGGAAGTAGGATGAAGATGGCCGGGCTCCCTTTCCAGCAGTACATTTCTTATACCCGGCTAAAAGCCAAAATCTACACAATCATATCAACCAGCTTCATTCCACAAAGTTTGTTTCCCCCCAAACTGGATGTGATTGGAATTCATTACCATCAATCATTCTTAATATACCAGATCTTGACAACTTCAAACAAAAGGCATTTAAACACCTATGCAACCAAGAACTTGCTGCTTGCTGCAAGCCTATGAGCATATGCAATTTCTTCATATTCATAGATAATAAGTTACAAGTGTTAATAACACTGTTATTGATCCAGGTAAGATTAGTTTGTGTTCTAACAAGTTTTGTTGTTGAAATATAAGTATTAAATAACTCACAAGCTCAATTTCACACATAAAATACATTACACATCAAAGGTAGAGTCTGTTAGAAATAATATATATACTGTCTCTTACCATCTACATATTATGGAGAATATACATACCAAATTATTTTAAGTAGAGCAGACATTCTGCATGACGTCTGAACATTGGCTAAATGCAAGAAGTTCAAATGGTCATAACTCAGAAAGTACTTAAGCTACAGGCTTTATATGCGTGGTTCTATTGACTTTTGCATAAATTGTTAACATTTTGCTTGAAATAAAAAATATGAATACAACAAGATTTTCTTATGTTGGATAATTTGAAATGGAACTAAAATACCCCATAAAAAGAATATTTTTTCATTAAGTGCAAAATATCAATAGATTCAGATGGAGGTGGGGACATACTCTTAAATTGTGATTCTTCTGCGAGTTGTTTGGCTTGTTCGCAAGTACGCATTAATTTGGGTTTCCCCTGTGGCAACATATTCCATTTACACACCGACCTAATGTATCAGCCACACAAAAATACTTCAATAAATATGAACACAGCACCATCGGATTATGGAACACAAGAATTAATTAGCCAACAGTTAGTAGAAACACTTAGACAGTGCCAGTGTCAAATACTATATTCCTTAACTTATAGGTGCAGCAACGTAACAAAACTATGCAAATGCAACATATTCAAACAAACATCCAAACTATGCCATCCACTGCCACGCAATAGTACTCACAGCTCAACAATACTCTAGTAACATTGATATGTAGCTAACAGAGTTCTAAGCTGAAATGGACGAAGAAATAGATCAAATATAAAATATTGGCCCTTCCAAATGTGAAGTTAAAAAGTTGGAGCTATGGCTATGCAATTACTCGGCTCATCCTCAGACTCAACATATGAACACAATGGTAATAATAGCGAAATGCGTTACTGGCATGGTCAGTTAGTCAACCATAAATTACATTGGAATGACATGTTTACAAACCAATGCACAATGGCAAATGCATCATTTAAAAGTGCAACCTTCAATAAGACTGTTTTGGCTGACTGCTATTTTCACCTGAGCCAGGCACAGTCATTTTGATTAAAAGCAAAACTGCTTACACCAAGAAAAAATTAACAAAAACTGAGCTTCGTAATTTTAGTTATGTCGCATCATGCAGTTGTGAAGTATCACGATTTGTATGGTGATGCAGGTTTACTTGTGCTTACTACAGGACTGTAAAATACATTTGATGTAGGAAACATTATGTAGGAATCTCATTCTGGAATAAGCATTTTACATACTCATGAGTTCAGACATATTTCTTAGTTTATGTTATTCAACAAAGTGATACATGCCTGATTCACAGGCACCTGTGATGATATGCAGTGTACATATTTGCAAGAATTACTAGACTACACAACATCAGACTCCTGTGCTTGATTAGTAATTGGGTGCACCTGTGTAACTATTGTATGCCCTAGCAGACCTATCTCCATGGGACATGACAGGCATTTGTGAACGAGTGGCTGGATATCCTCCATATGCTGGATAATCTCTAGTTGATGGATAACCTTGGTAGACAGAATAACCTCTAGATACTCGATAACCTGCACTTGCTGCAGCGCTGTGCTGGAACTGACGATCAACATGGGGGCGACTTTGTCTCTTGTTAAACTTGGCAGGTTCGATTCTTCTAGCTGCTCCATGGCCATTCTTGCACATCTGACCTGGACGTCTATAGTTATCATTTCGATCAGCCGGTTCACTTCTCCTCATTGCACCATTGCTTTTTTTGTTCAGCTGGCCCTGGACTTCCTTGTGCCGATGTCTGCCGTCATTGTTTGCGTAGGGCTGTTGCGATGTCATACGGGGTCTGACAGGTGTTGTGTCCGGTATGGTGTCATAGGCAGCTATCTGCATTGCATATGGTGGCCTGTGAGAATTCAGTTTTCTTGCTTTCTTGCTCTCATTTGATGTAGTGGAATGGTGTCTTGATCTGTAGATCATAACAACTACCACAACGATAATGATGGCTACACCAACTACTATTGGCAAGATGTATATGTCTTTCCATTTTGATGCTGGAGGTGGGTTTGTTGGTGTAGTTGCTGATGATTTTGTAAATTCATCTAAAACAGAAATGCAAATTATTATTTGTTTTTGCAAATTAAACAACACCAAGAAGAACTTACTTTCAATGTAGTACACACTGAAAAATACACAAAGTTTGTCTAATTTTATATATCAGCATGTATGCTGTATGTTGATGTGACATAACAAGCAGGTTAACAAATACATGTCAATGCATTTGATTGTAAATGTTTCTATCTATTTAAACACAAATGCCGTTTTCCACGATTGCATTCAAATGGAAATGCAAATGTTTTGGAGTCGCATTTAAATGTAAATGCCTTGATAATACATTTGTAAATTGCATTTGAATTCATTTCAAATGTTTTGTTTGATACTAGATGTGTTATATTTGAATAAAATTACATAAATACATTATTAATTTATTATGGTAACAAAGCTACATAACATAAATAACGTAAAACTGTATAGTCCAGTCAATCTACGCCCAAAAGAGGGTGAACCTTAAACAAATTGTAATTATGATGGCGTTTTTAGTTAGTACTACATGTCTACATTACCAGAAAAAAGGCCACCGAAATCCACGTGGTGGAACATTGTCATTTTTGACGATAATGACAAGTGGTCAAAAGTTGCTGCCAGTCACTTTTTGGCATAGTGAAATGTAGGGGTATGCGTTAGTCAGGCTATGTTATGTATTTTCTTTGCGCATTTTATATACTTGATGCATACTATTGGAAAGGTAATGGATTAATCCATCCAATGATATATCAGATGTTTAACTTCATTAATTACTAAGGTGAAAGTCACATTTTAAACACAGTGAACCCCGATTTTTAGCTGTCATGGGGTGTAGGGTTGTGATCTGGAGTAGAATAGTTTATACAGTAAATGTAAGCAAAATAATTTATCAATTAATAAACAATCAATTGCACGTATGTCAATTAATAAACAATCAATTGCACGTATGTCTGTTGTCATTATTTACTGATGCTTCAATCAATGACTTAAATCAGAGACTACCCAAAGTGGATGTCGAAGATGCAACTTCCAACGTTGACTCGCTTTGGAAAACATCTCTACTGCTGCGTTCACCCAGACCGTGCTGGTCTGGTGTCATGCAACATGTCCAGCATGGATTGCACCCAGAACCATCAACCATCAAATTCCTGCCGATGATTGATATGGATCCCAGTGATCTGACTATGCTCAAATTTGTATGTGCCCAAGCTAAACCATTGGGAGTAATGCCAATCTTAACGTTCGATCAACCTCTATGGTGGAAAGCCATTTTGATCGTGTCAAAGGAACCACAATCAAGTGATTTACATGAAATTGTCCTCATGGAAATGAGCTTTCTTGGCTGCGTTGGCCACTTGATAGCTGGTTGTGGCCTGAAAGAACTACTGTTTGGGGTCGAATTCAAATATGAAATTTATGACAACTTATCAATATTCAAACCCTCAAAATACATTATGGTGTTAAGACAAGTGTAAAAACAAGTTTGGTCATATCTATCAATGACTGATGAAAAGGCATCAGAAAGAATTCTATCACATACATTAAACAAATTATTGTAAGACAGTTAATTATAAGGTATCAATTTTATATGCATTATAAACATAACATAATCTGTTGACATCCTACATGCTGATTTATGTTCTACAAATCAGAATTTTGAGAAGAAACCACAACTTGAACATGGCTTTATAATTTGAATAAATCAACATCAATGAGGGGGGGGGAAGCTGGGTGCTGTGTGAATTTCAACTGTGGTATACAGAGTGCCCTATGTGAGAAACCTATAACCACCCAGATATATGTAGATTTCATATTAATTTTCAAAATAAATGCCACGTTGTAAGCATGACACAAAGAAACATTTATTATTCACACCTGCACTGATGGAGATTTCAGCGTCTTGAAATACAGGGGCTTCACTTTGTTGGATTTTTTGTTTGACAGCATCCTCAATGTTATCTGTCCTCAGCAACAGATCTTTGAGTTCTTCCTTGAGTGCATCCTGGTTGAACTGGAGTGTTCCGTCAATCAGCACGCTGCCTGGCCTAAGGTATGAAGATATGTTGTTCATTTGTTACATTAATTACTCATCATACCAGTGGGTCTAATGTACAAATGTGATTAACAAATGTTTTTTCAACAACATTATCACCATTTTTATTGTTGTGCATTACGAACCTGCCATTATGTGTCACTAAATTATTATGTCATATTTTAGACAGCATTTTTTCAATTTTAAGACCCCTTATCAGCTATATAAATGAGTACTTGGCTACAGACAGAGGTGGATATTTGAATGAATAGTCTTTGTGCAGTAATTGCAATGTGGCTGAATGCTTCCCAGAGAAGTCGAAATGGTGTTGGAATGAACAGGTCTGCCAGGAGCTGAAGTGTAAAACGCTCTGAACAGTGCTATGGACTGGATACAGTTCTATATAAGAACGTACCTTTATTTTTTTTTATTGAGTTGATGTTTTTTTGCATATCGCTGTTGAAGAGTGAAAACAATAGAATTCCATTCTGATCTACACCATGTTGTTGGATGGATATTTATTAATTACACTAACTTCTAGCACATGAAAATGGACTTTTATTGTCTTGATTCCTTAACAGCTATGTTGTCTAAGAATAAAACAATGACAGTACATTTTGAAGCGTTAAAAGTTAATCTAATAGACTCGTATCCAACCAACCACATGGTACAAATCAAAATGGACTTCCATTGTTTTCACTCTTCAACAGCAATATATTAGTGACTAGTCAATATTTTTAACAATAACAACTGAGTTGAAAAAAGCCTTTCTCTATAAAAAGTTTCAAAAAGTGAAAGTGGCAAGTTATCGTAGAATGGCCGTCTATTATCTTTATGTCGTTAACTGATGCCCTACGTTCTGTTTGTTTTCATTGATGGCTGATAGGATGTTGCACTAGGAATGACATGCCTGTAGTAATGTCAGTCCATTGCTGAAGGCTGAATGTCCATCCATTGAATTTGACTGAAGGCATAATTATCTACTTAATTTGTATTTATCATCACCTTTATCATTGTCCATTGCATTAATCCGAAACACCACCTTTTTAATAATTACTATTTATAATGTTGCGACTGAGAAATATCTTTGTTTACCTGATGCCAGTGACAATGCAGTTGAGCAGACTCTCATTGAAGGAATTGTGCATCTGTATAGAAAACAAAAACATTTTTACCACAATTTTACTATGATTTACACATCCTGTGATCTTAGTGTATATTGTAGTGAAGTGCATGTGTGTCTGTGTGCATTGTGGTAGTCATATGTGTACACTGTATGTATATTGTAATGTCTTGTACGATAATATTAAATAAACACCAATTCAATCCAATATCTGACCGCTATTGGGATTTTTAACTTTTCTTATCATCAAGCAGTATATTCAAGACACTAATTCTGCAAGATAACTGTTTTGCCCTCTTGGAAAGTAACCCTCTATTTTAATGTATCTCAAGCAGACACAGCGATATTTGTTTCTCTGTCCTACACTTACAGGATTGCAGACATTCTTCGACATGTTCTTGAATTCGAGTGTATTGGCGTCTTTATAGTGATCTTCAAATTTCTCGCTTTTCAACCTCAACATCATATGAGCTGTGTATATGGGAAATCCTGAAAAAAACATGAAACAAAAACATCAACCACCACCCTTTTTTACAAAGACTATAATATAATAACGTTTATTTTCAGCATGAGAACGCGCTAGAAAACGGGAAAGCATTTGTTACGAATGATCTAAACTGATACTTGTAAAAACATAATGCTATAAACACAACATCCTAATTGTTACACAATGCATAAATCTAACTACAATACAATTAAAACAATTGATGATTTTTCAGCAGATGTATATGTATAAAAAGTCAGTTGCAATGTACACGGTACATAATGCATACATATTACTACAAAATACTGTCAATATTACAATACAGAATAACTATGTATGATTTTGAAGTATACTAGATTATACATGAGACGCAAATTTATTTAATATTCTTTTCTTGCTAAACTTACTAAACAGTCATACAGTGTACATAATAATGGGTGTTATCAGTTCAATTAATTCAAACAATTTTACAATGCACAGTTACTAAACAATCCCCAATAAAATCAATTCCAATTCCAAAAATATAAATTCCACTTAAAAAAATCAATTCCAATTGACTTTCGAAAATCAATTCCAATTCCGGGATTGGAATTGATGGTAAATTCCAATTCCAAAATGGAATTGACCCCATGTCTGGCTGTAGTCGGTGATGAAGATGAACTGCTAGTCTCTTCTGTTACGCTACTACCTGACTTGGTAGTTGCTGTGGATGCTGTAGCATGAAATTAAACTACTGGCTACTAGTACCGGTACTACTGAAGCTGCAATATTCATCAGCAGTCCATGACTTAACATGTCTATAAAAAGGATATTTAATATGACTGTCATTCAAGGAAAACCGCAAAAGAGGCCACTGGTTTACCAAGCACCCTAGTTTTGCTTAAATATACCCAGTACACACTGTTGAAATAATTTGCTTACTTTCTTAGATGCAATATACTGTGCCCCCTTCATAAAACCTGTCACATTTAGCCCTATCCTTATCATATGATGATAATCTGGGGTATGATTTGCCTGGGTAACAATTTTCTTACAATCAATATACCATATCCCCTTCATAAAATCTGTCACCTTTCGTTTAGCCCTATCCTTAGCATATGAAAATCCCTATTCCATAAATGACATAGCACATGAATAATCTGGGGTATGATTTGTCTAGGTAACAATTGTCTCTAAATTGGGTGTGAGGGTGTTCAGATAATGAGCAAAGGAAATTTTTTTTATTACTATGGTATGAATAAAAATTGTCACAAAGTTATGAGACCCGACCCTAGAGAGAATCTAATATATTAGATACAATATCATGTGACAATCTGAAGACAGGCATTGAAGCCTAGACAAGCAGCCAGTTGGCAAACAATTATGTCAGACATATGATGGACAAACTACAAACATAATACCAAAGGAAAGAATTAAGCAACCTATACTTGTGGTAGTTGTAGGACTAGTAGATGATGATGACGTACTTTTGATATGAACTGTTGTGGTAACTGATCCAGTAGTTACTGCTGAGGGGAAATGAATAGGTTGATTATTAATGTAAACAAACTATTCACTGGCAACCCATACCCTTGGTCAGTGTAATTATGCCCAACTAGCTGAGTTACCCAGTACTGCCTAGCAAGAAAAGGCACTTTGTCCGTAACATTGTAATAATGGATTTTATCAGCATGGGCACCAAAGCATGCAGGGCAACATATATTACCATAGAGAGCACATTATCAGTAGCAATTATCCATAAAAAATTACAATAATGACCATTATTTTACTGGCCTGGTTAAACATCTTGTAAGTCTTGCATGTAAGCATATTATTGTGTGAGATTCATCATATAGGCATGTTCTTATACAGCACAGTATCCAGTCCTTGGTACTGCTCTAGGAAGCATTCAGCCATGCTGCAATTACTGCGTGAAGATAATCCTTTCACAGCTGAGAGAACTGAGGCAAAGCAGAGTGAATAAAATTGGCCAAGCTTCGAAACAGTGGCAAGAGTATTAGAACCTAGGATCTCTCTGAAAGCAGACTTGGGGACAATTACATTGCAATTGGAATTAAAACTCCAAATCCAGAACTATAATTGGTGGTTTGTTTTTAAAGTAAATGTAATTGGTGAAAATGTAACTCGTATTTTCCATTCAATGACTTTTCTATTACATCATGTCTCTTTTTAACCCAAATCATTCGCTACAGATAAGGCCTTTTATTTTTCATTGGTTTTTTAATTTTTATCCCTGACATTTTCTCAAATAGGATTGTAATTGTCATCTTCATGATATATTCTCGAAACTAAAGTATCATTATAAACTGAATTTCAGATTCTTGAAGATAATAGGTGGTCATCACCAGGCCTATTGTTTTTTTTACACTTTTTTCAGTCCAAGTAGTGGTGTATTGCATTAGTATCTTCTGTAGTGAGCATCGGAGCTATTTTGACAAGTGTGCAAAGGTGCATTATGTTAAAAGAATATGTTTTTGGCATAGAAAAAATGAGATAAGAATGTTGTTGAGCAATGCAAATAAAGAGTAGTTTAATTAACGCGACACAATATCAGGACTTGTTCACATGCATAAATATTCGGACAACATATCTGTTAATTATCTTTGTGTACCATACCATATGGCATATGTTCCTAGACAGCTTATCAGTTGACACAAACAAATTCAAAAATCATAAATTTTTAAAGTGGTGTTGTTACTCAATGGGCTTGTTACTCAATATTAACCCATTATCGAAGACGAGTTCATAATGGTTCTACAAGACTTTAAATCAGTGTTAGTAGTGAAAAATAATGTGATTATGCATTACTTTGAGTGGCTGTAGTCGGTGATGAAGTTGAACTGCTAGTCTCTTCTGTTACGCTACTACCTGACTTGGTAGTTGCTGTGGATGCTGGAGCATGAAATGAAACTACTGGCTACTAGTACGACTGAAGCTGCAATATTCATCAGCGGTCCATCACTTAACGTGTTTAATAAATGTATATTTAATATGACTTTCATCCAAGGAAAACACAAAAGAGGCCACTGGTTTACCAAGTATCCCTGCTTTGCTTTTTACTTAGTACATACTGTTGAAAAAATATGCTTATTTTATACCCTGCTGATGCTTAATGGCAGAAACCTGAGCTCGTTTGCTACAGGAACACACAAAGAGTGATTGTTGGTAAAGGTCACTTAATAATTGTACCAATAGAAAATAATATGAATCAATGAAAAAGTAGCTTGGCAGCTAGCACAAACATACTCATCAAGAACAATACAATAAAATACAATACATGTATATCAAATGAGATATCGCTTAGTTGCTAATACAAAGTTGCTCATTGAGAAACAATTATTAAGTGACAAAAGTAGAAGTAGCAAAGGTGGGGCGGTCCTTTGTCCCACCAGGCCTCCAGTAATAGAGGCCCAACCCCCACCCATTTTCTTAGATGCAATATACTGTGCCCCCGTCATAAAACCTGTCACATTTCATTCAGCCCTATCCTTATCATATGATGACATGGCACATGAATAATCTGGGGTATGATTTGCCTTGGTAACAATTGTCTCTAAATTGGGTGTGAGGGTGTTCAGATAATGAACATTTAAACATAGGAAACATTCATTGTTATGGTATGAATAAAAATCATCATAAAGTTATGAGACATGACCCTAGAGAGAATCTAATATATTAGATACAATATCATGTGACAATCTGAAGACAGGCATTGAAGCCTAGACAAGCAGCCAGTTGGCAAACAATTATGTCAGACATATGATGGACAAACTACAAACATAATACCAAAGGAAAGAATTAAGCAACCTATACCTGTGGTAGTTGTAGGACTAGTAGATGATGATGACGTACTTTTGATGTGAACTGTTGTGGTAACTGATCCAGTAGTTACTGCTGAGGGGAAATGAATAGATTGTTTATTAATGTAGAGAAACTATTCACTGGCAACCCATGCCCTTGGTCGGTGTAATTATGCCCAACTAGTGGCACTGCCTCAGGAGAAAAGGCATTGCCATGTACACACACAGTGTAATACCGGTTTTTATCAGCACAGACACCAAAGTGTGCAGGGCAGTAAATATTAACTTAGAGAGCACATTATCAGTAGCAATTATCCATAAAAATGACAATAATGACCATTATTTTACTGGTATGGTTAACAATCGTGCAAGTCTTGCATGTAAGCATATTACTGTGTGAGATTCATCATATGTATGTAAAGGCATTTTCTTATATAGCACAGTATCCAGTCCTTGGTACTCTAGGAAGCATTCAGCCATGCTGCAATTACTGCATGAAGATCATCCTGTCAGAGCTGAGAGAACTGAGGCAAAGCAGAGTGAACAAAATTGCCCAAGATTCGAAACAGTGGCAAGAGGATTAGAACCTAGGTTCTCTCTGAAAGCAGACTTGGGGGCAATTACATTGCAATTGAATCTACAATTCTGGAATTGTAATTGGTGTTTTGTTCTTAAAGTAATTGTGATTGGTGAAAATGTAATTGGTATTATCCATTATTTTTCAATGACTTTTCTATTACATTGTGTCTCTTTTTAACCCAAATCATTCGCTACAGATAAAGCCTTTTATTTTTTATTGGTGTTTTATTTTTCTCAGACATTTTTTCAAATAGGATTGTATTTTCATTTTCATGATGTATTTTTGAAACAAAAAGAAAAGTATCTTTATACATTGAATTTAAGATACTGGGAGATAATAGATGGTCATCACCAGGCCTATTGTGTTTTTTTACACTTTTTTAGTTCAAGTAGCAGTGCATTGCATCAGCATCTTCTGCAGTGGGCATTGGAGCTATTTGGACCACAAAAGTGTGCAAACATGCAGTATTTTGTAATTGGTATTTTTGTGGTGTAATTGGAATTTGTATTTTTAATTGTTGTGTAATTGGAATTTATATAATATAATTGACCCCAAGTCTGATTGAGAGTCCATTGTTCTGATCACTATGCCACTACACCCATCCAAGCTGGTGAAGGTAATGAAAAGTACGAACATCTACACACATATGCCTTAGATGTGCAAAGTACTGGTATGTGTATTTATCATTCCATGAATCTAACATAGTCTGGCTGTTTGGACACAAACAAATTCAAAATGCATTACTTATTTTAAATTGGTGTTGTTACTCAATGGGCTTGTTACTCAATATTAAAACAGTGTTAGTAGTGAAAAATAATGTGATTATGCATTACTTTGAGTGGCTGTAGTCGGTGATGAAGTTGAACTGCTAGTCTCTTCTGTTACGCTACTACCTGACTTGGTAGTTGCTGTGGATGCTGGAGCATGAAATGAAACTACTGGCTACTAGTACGACTGAAGCTGCAATATTCATCAGCGGTCCATGACTTAACATGTTTAATAAATGTATATTTAATATGACTGTCATCCAAAGAAAACACAAAAGAGGTCAGTGGTTTACCAAGTATCCCTGCTTTGCTTTTTACTCGGTACATACTGTTGAAAAAATATGCTTATTTTCTTAGATGCAATATACCGTGCCCCCATCATAAAACCTGTCACATTTCATTCAGCCCTATCCTTATCATATGATGACATGGCACATGAATAATCTGGGGTATGATTTGCCTTGGTAACAATTGTCTCTAAATTGGGTGTGAGGGTGTTCAGATAATGAACATTTCAACATAGGAAAAATATTTATTGTTATGGTACGAATAAAAATCATCATAACGTTATGAGACATGACCCTAGAGAGAATCTAATATATTAGATACAATATCATGTGACAATCTGAAGACAGGCATTGAAGCCTAGACAAGCAGCCAGTTGGCAAACAATTATGTCAGACATATGATGGACAAACTACAAACATAATACCAAAGGAAAGAATTAAGCAACCTATACCTGTGGTAGTTGTAGGACTAGTAGATGATGATGACGTACTTTTGATATGAACTGTTGTGGTAACTGATCCAGTAGTTACTGCTGAGGGGAAATGAATAGATTGTTTATTAATGTAGAGAAACTATTCACTGGCAACCCATGCCCTTGGTCGGTGTAATTATGCCCAACTAGTGGCACTGCCTCAGGAGAAAAGGCATTGCCATGTACACACACAGTGTAATACCGGTTTTTATCAGCACAGACACCAAAGTGTGCAGGGCAGTAAATATTAACTTAGAGAGCACATTATCAGTAGCAATTATCCATAAAAATGACAATAATGACCATTATTTTACTGGTCTGGTTAACAATCGTGCAAGTCTTGCATGTAAGCATATTACTGTGTGAGATTCATCATATGTATGTAAAGGCACTTTCTTATATAGCACAGTATCCAGTCCTTGGTACTCTAGGAAGCATTCAGCCATGCTGCAATTACTGCATGAAGATCATCCTGTCACAGCTGAGAGAACTGAGGCAAAGCAGAGTGAACAAAATTGCCCAAGCTTCGAAACAGTGGCAAGAGTATTAGAACCTAGGTTCTCTCTGAAAGCAGACTTGGGGGCAATTACATTGCAATTGGAATTGAATCTACAATTCTGGAATTGTAATTGGTGTTTTGTTCTTAAAGTAATTGTGATTGGTGAAAATGTAATTGGTATTATCCATTATTTTTCAACGACCTTTCTGTTACATTGTGTCTCTTTTTAACCTAAATCATTCCCTACAGATAAGGCCTTTTATTTTTTATTGGTGTTTTATTTTTCTGACATTTTTTCAAATAGGATTGTATTTGTCATCTTCATGATGTATTTTTGAAACAAAAAGAAAAGTATCTTTATACACTAAATTTAAGATACTGGGAGATAATAGATGGTCATCACCAGGCCTATTGTGTTATTTTACACTTTTTTAGTTCAAGTAGCAGTGCATTGCATCAGCATCTTCTGCAGTGGGCGTTGGAGCTGTTTGGACCACAAAAGTGTGCACACATGCAGTATTTTGTAATTGGTATTTTTGTGGTGTAATTGGAATTTGTATTTTTAATTGTTGTGTAATTGGAATTTATATAATATAATTGACCCCAAGTCTGATTGAGAGTCCATTGTTCTGATCACTATGCCACTACGCCCATCCAAGCTGGTGAAGGTAATGAAAAGTACGAACATCTACACACATATGCCTTAGATGTGCAAAGTACTGGTATGTGTATTTATCATTCCATGAATCTAACATAGTCTGGCTGTTTGGACACAAACAAATTCAAAATGCATTACTTATTTTAAATTGGTGCCGTTATTCAATGGGCTTGTTACTCAATATTAAAACAGTGTTAATAGTGAAAAATAATGTGATTATGCATTACTTTGAGTGGCTGTAGTCGGTGATGAAGTTGAACTGCTAGTCTCTTCTGTTACGCTACTACCTGACTTGGTAGTTGCTGTGGATGCTGGAGCATGAAATGAAACTACTGGCTACTAGTACGACTGAAGCTGCAATATTCATCAGCGGTCCATGACTTAACATGTTTAATAAATGTATATTTAATATGACTTTCATCCAAGGAAAAACACAAAAGAGGCCACTGGTTTACCAAGTATCCTACCAGATAGTTTTGCTTAAATATACCCAGTCCACACTGTTCAAATGGTTTGCAAATTTTCTTACAGTCAATATACCGTGTCCCCTTCATAAAATATGTCACCTTTCATTTAGCCCTATCCTTAGCATATGAAAATCCCTATCCCATAAATGACATAGCACATGAATAATCTGGGGTACAATTTGCCTAGGTAACAATTTAAATGTCTCTAAATCGAGTGTGAGGGTGTTCAGATAATGAACAAATCAACATAGAAATTATTTTTTAGTATTATGGTATGAATAAAAATCATCACAAAGTTATGAAACACGACCCTAGAGAGAATCTAATACATTAGATACAATATTATGTGACAATCGGAAGACAGGCATTGAAGCCTAGACAAGCAGACAGTTGGCGAACAATTATGTCAAATAATTATGCATTCATTATTCCACCATGCCCAACCAAGCTGATGAAGATATTGAAAAGTACTTATATTTGCCTTAGATGTGCAAAGTAACGGTATGTGTATTTATCATTCCATGAATCTAACAGTCCGGCAACAACTCACTAATAACCTTTCGATAGTACTCGTGACTGATGCTACAGATTTTGCAGATGCAACAAAAAGTACCTGCAGTAGTTGTGGAAGATGGTGATGCTATACTAGTGGTTTCACCTGTGGTTGTAATCAATTCGGTGGTAGTTAGTGGCTCTGGAATTGAATGGAATACTGTTGTTTTACACATGTCTACCACAGTTACAAGGACACCTAGGAAGACAAATTAGGTGTAATATTATCAGCTGTGGTTATTATCAATTGTGTGGTTGTTAAAGGTGCATCCGAAATTTATATTTTTTGCTAGTCTCATTTCAAATTAATTTTGCGAAAAACAAAACCTTCCTTGTATCCATTGCAACATGCAACTTTTGAATGTTGTTTTTTGTGAAATCATCAGACAAACTATTAAATTACTTAATGCTTGTTCAAGCATTAAGTGACGTGAAAATCAAAATGCTGAGGATTGAAGTCACGCCCATGATCAGCATTGACTTACACAGTGTTTACCATTCTGGATATGCACTAGTTTGATCCTTACCAAATCTAACAATTGAAGTCAATTCTTTCAATGATTTCAACAAAAATAGGCATTTTTTATTAAACAGACCACACACATTACTTACACACTACACATCTGGACATAAAAGAACTGGATTGGAGGAAGCAGCTTTATTGCACAGAAATGAAACAATGTTTCATATATTACATGCCAATTACAAAGTGGGATGACAAAAAGAGCAGATGCACTGAGAATGGAGGGTACAAGGAAATGAGGAGGACTGTGTGAAGAGAAATTTGGCCGGAGTGGGATAGAGTGTAGAATGAGGGATATGAGGGGACTAAAGATAGCAGTGAAACGGGATCATTGATGACAGAAAAAAAAATCGACACCTAGTAGCGAAGCCAGCCTCACCTCGTACTTCAGGGATAGAGAGGAGAGCAACACTTATGAAGACACACCAAAAACTGCATTGTAGGCAGACATAAAACGACATAAGCAGTCACAAAAGACAAAGCTGTATGGCCACATATCATCTAGGATATCCATGATCACCCTAGATTTCATGCAGCTCTTACACTGTTTCATGGCTTAAACATCATGATCATCAATATATATTTGGACTGTATGTAGTGGCAGAATAAAAGTGGATATTAAGAAGGCTTCTTGAAACTGTATAATCAGTCATTTCGTGTAATGACTGATTTTTTTAAAGGTATTTTGTGAAATGACTCTTTCATCTAGTCATAGGTGAAATCACTCACTAGATATAAAACACAACATTATTATAATTATACATCTTCTAGTATATTTGCACATGCTACACACCAATATATTAAAACACATTCTACAATATTATTCTCATATGATTATGATATGCTACCCAATGTGTCAAGTAATATGTAAATTCTATACATTATTTAAACATGGATCAGGACAGATCCAGAATTAGGCTTAATTAATAATTACTTAATTAATTATGACAGGCAATCTTAAATAAAATTTGGGGGAGGGGTGTTATTGGGGGTAAAACAATAATGAAACTCTTTAGTCACTAATACTCTTAGAACATTTTATAGTTTAATTTATAGTTTTGCAACAGCCATAATAATTCAGGATAATGACTACCTACCAATATATTCAAGTTTGTTCAAAACAAATGAAGGATAAATAACGTGTGTGTGTGTGTGTGTGTGTGTGTGTGTGTGTGTGTGTGTGTGTGTGTGTGTGTGTTTGTGTGTGTGTGTGTGTGTGTGTGTATGTAAACAATCATTTCACATAATGAATGACATTTTTAGGCTCAAAATGCCTGAAAAGGTCTGGAAACATGGCACTGTTATTACATGTAGCCAAACAGCAACATTTTGATGATAAATTATCCACTTCTGTGTACAAGACTCTAACCCACCCCCTCTTAGTGTTGTGATTAACAACAACATCATTAATGCTCTCTTATTTGGTGGACAGACAATGAAAAACTCAAGCATTGGGAATGCTAATTGCCTAATTGTGGTGGGCTACTATCTCAACTGGATATTGTGCATTGCCTCTCCCTATGAAAAAAGATGGAGATCACCCTGTGTTAATCACTTGCCTCTTGGCATTGTTGTCACAATGATTCAGGATTTTAGGAAGATCTGCCAGTACAAAAAGTAATAGAAATGTACAAAATATTTAATTCCAGTTGGCATTTTAATACCATTGAACAGCTCACCCTTGCACCTCAAGAAGAATTTTCAAAGTCCTGCCTGGATACATTTTCAGCAAGTAAGTCTGATTTTAATTTGTAGTTTTATAGGCTGTAGTTTCTTGATTTTAAGTGTTAAAATGTTGACCGGACATTGCGCAAATTAACTAGGCATTTCCTACCCCTGAAATATGTACCTGTGGTAGTAGATGGTGAAGCAGTGCTGGTGTCTTCAACTGTGGTCGTCATCAACTGAGTGGTTGTTAATGGCGCTGCAAGGAAATGTACCCTATTTTATATACACTATTTCACAGTTACAATGACACATGGTAAGACAAAATCAGTTGTGATATCATCAACTCTATGAAGTTTGCTTCATCTACTACCACACTACGAAAAGGACTTAGGAATAACAATAAGTGCTGATATGAAAGTTTCAGAGCAGTATGTTATTGCAACTTCAAAGGGTAATCAAATTCTTGGGTTGATTAGGAGAAATATAACATACAAGGAGAAAAAGCTAATTATACCTCTGTATAAAGCAATAGTTAGGCTTCATATAGAGTACTGTATACAAGCTTGAAGACCGTATTGTAAGAAGGATATAGATATACTTGAAAGAATACAGAGGAGAGCAAAAAAAAATATTCGAGAACTGAGAGACCTTAGTTATGAAGAACGATTGAAAGAATGTGGTTTAACAACCCTAGAGACAAGGCAGTTAAGAGGAGATCAAATTCAGGCTTTTAAGATATTGAACGGGTATGAAAATATTGATAGAAAAATTTTTGTTCACTCAAGAAAGATAATAGAACTAGGGGACATGAAGTAATATTAGTAAAAGATCAGTGTAGATTGGATATCAGGAAGTACTCTCTCTCACAAAGGACAATCTATGAATGGAACAAATTATCTACAGATTATGTAACTGCTAGCAGCATGAATATGTTCAAAAACAAGGTTGACACATATCTCAGGAGGCCAGATTACACATAGATTAAAAATGTTGGACTCTCGATAAGCCAACCGCTTCCTTGTCCAATTGCCATCTGGGCCTTTGCCTTGGATGGCAATCTTGTTAAATCTTAGTCATGAGCAAATGTAAAAAAAAATTCAATAGTGTTATGTGTGAAAAAAAGTTACAGATATGAATTTTGTACAAAACCTGTCTTATTTGTTTTACAAATATGTTGTTTTATAATGTCTAAAAAAATTACAAATCATCATTATATTTACAACAAAAATATCCATCCTCCGGATGGGATAACTATATAAGTGACTATCACAACAATATTTAAAAAATTTCACAGAAATATCCATTTCTGTCTTGGTACTTGGTGCTGCGAGTCAATATCTTGATGGCTTTTGGTAATCCAACTCTCAAAAATTTTCAATAATCAATATTTGGATCAATAAATGAAAAATTCCTTTGCCGAGAGTTCCTTAGATGAGTGTCATTTGACAATGCAGTTATTATACTCCACTGCCAGGTCAGAAATTGTTTGAAGAAAAGTAAATTTGGGGGTAGAAAACAATAAATAATGACATTTATATGAAATCTGTCATTAATCAACAACAGTTTCGAACAAACCCCATTTTGTACCAGAAGTACCAAAAATATCTTTGTAGCCTGAAACACACTGTGTGTACTTTTATATTGTCAAAATGAGGTTTCAGTAGATACTCAATATTGGCACTAAAGTTGCGCATTTATGTTCAAAAGTCTGAAAATAGCTATTTTCATTAATCAATATTTGGATCAATAAACAACAACTTCCTTGGTCAAGAGTTATTTATATAAGTCTAGTTTGACAATGCAGTGTGCTACACTGTACTTACAAAGTTAATCATGTTGGAGAAGAGTGGCTAATTATTGAAATATGCTATAAAAATAGACCAATTCCATGCTTAAATTTGCAGTTAAAGCCTCCCAATTCAATGCCGAATCATTGTCATGTCACATTCACTATGAATTTTGCAAGACAAATATCTTAGACATTTAGTTTGAGTCAACAGCCCATTCATATTTACTGATTATATGTAATAAATTAGTTGGTTTCAGTTGATGTTAAGCATAGCCTCAGTTATCCAGGCTCAAAGCTGCGGTACCACTGTTTGTCACACACATTTTCGCCTGGAATAGGGTTTTCATTGTGATGGAAATTTTGTATGCGCCCAGAATCTAATTAGCTAATTATGATGTCATCCAGGCATTTGACTAATTCATAAAATAAGAGTTAACTTTTATCAGTTGATACGATGTAATTCGAATTAACTTTAAACTTTGATTAAATTGACACAACTGTCTGACAGAAAATTTAAATTAGGCAAACAAATTTTTAGTGTACCATCTCGACAATGACGCTGATTGGCTGCTGGCGCTTCACAGGAATGCCTACACAAAATGGAGTGGTGACAGTGGGTACTAACAATTAACAAGACCATGCCTCTGCTGCCAGACTCTCTTCTCTGCGGATTCATGTAAGAGTCGGAGAAGGAACACTATGTTAAGCACAGAACAGCTGTGTAGCATGCCATCCTGGATTGGCCAATACTGGGTCCTTTCCTAAGCGTGCGGAGCACCTCTAGGGAACGATGAGGGAACCAGTTTATGTTATGTATAGACGCTTTCTATCCATAAACACCTCTTCCGGATACAGATAAAAGTATTTAAAATAGCTGCATACATCTAGCGGCAAATGTGTTAAAATAATCATTATCTTTACGATGACATAGAAAACAAAATAATTCCATATGGTTGCAACTTCCGCTACAGCCTTTTGGAAATTGTGATTGGCATGCATAAGACACAACAGACAGACAAGACAGACAGACAGACAAACAAACACCTTGCTTAATATTAGATGTGAGAAAAGTTATCAGAAAATAAAAAACATTTAATAAATTCATCTTTTAAAAAAATTGCTTAAATTTTATAAGAAATGATCATAATTATACTCCTGATTATAAAAAATATAAAATAGCTTACTGTTAATGTTTTTTGTATAAAGTTATATTCACATGCACACACGCATGTATGCACAACATATTGTATTTCCTAATCGCCCACAACACAAAAGTTAAACATGCCTCACATATGTTTGGACATTCTCATCATGTCAAAGTTGGCGTAAAATAGAAATTATACCTATATACATTGACTTTTACTTATTTAACCAAAATGCAAAGTGTGTGCAATATAACGTATGCAGGCTAATATAACATGCCAATTCTGCACATAGGGACAAGTGTTTTGTAGTCATGGTAATTAAAATCACTTTGCTTTACACATGTAGTTTAATTAGAATAACTTTCTGGAAACATCAATTATTGGTACAGTAAAATTTCTTCAGGCAAGTAGAGAAGCGTACAGTTGTGCATGCATGGAGGAGACTTACCCAGCTTGATGCAGAGTTCTGTTGTGTTGCCGAGTGCATGAACATAACAAGTGACCACAATACTTTGTGTGATCATGTTGCTCGGAAGAGTCAGGACATTGGTACAGTTGTACACCAGGTCGCTATCTTGATCACATTCGGTATTGTTCAGCAGGGATTCACTCACTGGAGGGTTGGTAGACCATGAGAAAGTTGCCTGCGGTCTGGACACAACTGAACATTTCAACATCAAGTTGCTGGGAACATTGTCCACAATAACCTCATCATTGCAGTTGTTGGAGTTGCTATTGTACAGAAGACGGTGATCCTTTGCTCTCACTGCAATCAAAAACAACACTATAGGGATGGTATTGATTTAGAATTTTGTTACTGATCACTGTCGGTGCAGCTCAGCATTTCTGGTGCTGTCAGACTATCTGGTGTGGTAATTTCACAATGTAAAACAGTAACATGCCACATGCCAGGTGCACCCTATGTGTATATAATATGCATAGGGATTTTCCTAGGAAAAATAACCATAAGCCAAAAACATTTCATGGAATGATTGGGTCAACATATTTTAAGCCATGCATTTTTTACTTTGTAGACATATATATAAGTCAAAAGAACAACTTGTGCAATACATTTCAGTCATGGTTTATTTGACACTTAATGTGACTACTTCACATTTTATTGGTTAAGATTTTGCGCTGACATTGTCCTAGCTATTGTTTCAGTGCCAGTTTGAAGTCAAGTTCCTCCAACTCCCCCTTCAGTGCCTACTTTAATCACCTTAAAGGGAAACAAAAGTCATGGTTTTGGCAACTACAATCAAGAAGATTATGCCAGTTGTTTACATGGAAAACCTTATTGAACACACAGCATCTTTATTTCATTGGTCGCACACCATAAGGTTAGATAACCCATGTTATGAATGCATGTAATCTGTCAATATTTGCTCACCAAATATAAATCTATTTGTAAACATTGTATACTTGCTATTGGATTATGGCCAAGTTGTTTGCATCTAAATTGAACTTATGCAACATATTTTGGCCTTCGCTTACTAAACTTATCCTGTTCTGACTTAGCAGCTTCATTAAGAGTGTGTGTGGCTTTGGTGTATGCCTTTTGACCCTTCAATCTGGTCGATAATGCTTTTCACTGGAGGTCTCACCGGGCTAGCTAACATGAACATGTCTTACCTCAACATGAACAAACCCTGAATGGACCATCAGTCGAATTGCCCCAGTGACCAGACGAGACGTACAATTTGCTAAAATGTCAGCAGGACAACAAAAGCTGAAACTAAGGCTACAGAACACATCGGATGTCACTCGCCGAAGTGAACTGATATGTGAGCGTAATATGATTTTGCACACTCTGCGTCACAAAGCTCTGAATAAAGACTTAGCGACTTAGACAATGCCGCAAAGCTGATGACATGGATCACTGAACACTTTCACTGGCAGTTTAGCAACCCAGCTTTGGAAGATCTGCCAGCATTTGTAAGAAGACTGTCACGACTTCCAGACCTGATTACTGTCGACGAGATCAAGCATTCGGCAAATTGAACAGTGGTTGAGCCAGCAGCGATGACGATCTCCCAGCCGAACTTTTGAAGAGCATGGCTGGCATGCTAGCAGACACGATCGCCAGCATTTTCAATGATATTGATACTGCAACAGAAGCCAGGCAAACCAGTTTGTCCATTGACAAGTGCACATACAACTGTCTTACTGTCAGCACTCCCAAAGACCTGGTCATTGGTCATTCTGTCGAGTATTGCACGGAATGTTGACCTGTTGCCATCGCAATCAGGATTACAACAAGGACATAGCAGGACTGACAATGTTTTCGGATACTGTTGGCTATATGCGAAAGTGCAGCGTCATCGCATACCTGTCGTGTTTCTTGGTATTGACCCAAGTCTGAGCTTGTAGATATACTGTTCACATTCCTTGGTGAGTCAGAATTGTGGATGATCAGCTTCCTTCTCGACACTTTGCTCGAGCCACATCTGTCACAACTGGCACACAAGGTGACAGCCTCAGTACAATACTGTTCGCAGCTAACCTAGAAGCAGCATTTCGCGACTTATGATTGCACCTTCTGACCCGCCACCAGCTTATCATTCAACGTCCAATACACTAACAACACTGATTTCATAAGCCTGTCACAAGCATGCATTCTTGGAACAGGTCGAGCTTGGTCGAGTGGTCGTTGACAATCAGTGCAAGGAAAACAGAATGTACAAGTGTTAGCTGGCATGCTGACCAAATTGATAAAGAAAGGAAGATGACACGCAAGCTCGGGTCGCTCCTCGATGGTGCCGAAAACGTCGCCTGGCAAATGTCGCTTTGTCACCGAAAAAATGGCAAATATCAATTTATGGGAATGAATATACTTGAGTTATAAGAATGTCTGAGGAACCATTAAAGTTGACATTAACGTAGAATTCAAATTTAAACAATTTAAACAATAAAAGTAAAACATTTTTATTACACAGTATGACTGAAATGGTCTCCAGTCAAACTGTGCTATAACAGTGCCATGTTTCCAGTCATTTCACGAAATTACTGACCAAAGTAGTCATTACTCGAAATGACTGATTACACTGTTTGCCTGTAACATATACCATATAACGATATAGTAAAAAGGATATAGATATACTAGAACGAATATAGCAGAGAGCAACAAAAATTATTCCAGAACTGAGAGATCTTAGTTACGAAGAATGACTTTAGAATGTGGTTTAACAACTACAGATACAAGGAGGTTAAGAGGAGATCAAAATGAGGTTTCTAAGATATTGAAATGGTATGAAAATATTGAAAGAAATGTTCTCACTTAAGAAAGATAGTAATACTAGAGGACATAAAGTAACATTAGTTAAAGTGAAACAAAAGTCATGGTTTTGGGGCTATGCACCTAAAAGAGATAATAAAAACTAACCATGTGCAACTAAAATCAAGAATATCATGCCAGTAGTTTATTCGGAATGTGCTCTAAAAGTGGGAGATTTCTGTCATTTCTCTAGTTGACTGAGCACTGAAATGTTAACCAGCAAGACCGATAAGTGCATGCGCAGTTCTATGAAATCGTGTTAACCTAGACTACAAGTGACATATTAAGAGAGGCCGGCATATACAGAACCAACTGAAACTCTCAAACATGTTATTTTGCCAGAAAGAGGACTAGTTTAATAAACAAATGCCAGAATATGTTACATAAGTTGAGTTTGGATGCAAATAGCATGGCCATATCCCATTGGCAAGTACACAGGAATAAGGGTATAGAAATATATTTTCATTTGGTGAGTGATCATTGCCAGAATACCACACTCATGACGTAGGGATGTGTAAGGTTAGTAATTCTTATAGGCATAGGCTGAAAACCATGACTTTTGTTTTGCTTTAAGGATCAGTGTAGGTTATATTGGGGTGTAAGGGGTGTTTATGCGCTCAACCATAAAGACACTCAAGTCAACCTCACCTCCCTGTGGTGCACCCTGGTAACCAGTACATTGTGCTGGGCTAACGAGGCTATGGCTAAGGGAAGGAAAACCCCGAAAATAAACCTACTGCGGAGGGCCAACAACCCTCCCAGCTCAAATGATGTTACAGAAACCAGAAGTGAATTTCAAAAGCCAGCTTGTGCTGAAAATGGCTACAGGAAGGTGATGGTCCAGATACCAACGGATGATGACATCATTTATTTGGACAGTATGATGCTTCTGGATCAAAGCCAAACGGAAATTCGGAGGCTGACAACGTCGTTAACCAAGCCAAAAGTTAATGTAAATATAGGATGTTGGAATGTGAGAACATTGTACTCTATAGGGAAATCAGCCTAGATTGCAAGAGAAATGGATAAATATAAAATAGATGTCATGGGCATTAGTGAATGCAGACGGATGGGACAAGGAAATGTCAAGATGAACACCGGAGAGAGCGTAATTTTATCAGGGAGAGAAGACAACATACACAGACACAGAGTGGCAATAATGATGACGAAGAAAGCAGAACAAGCATTGCTAGAGTGGAAATCTATCAGTGATAGAATTATTTATGCTAGATTCTTCTCCAGGTATATAAAGCTATCGATCATACAAGTCTATGCACCAACAAATGAAGCCAACATCGAAGATAAAGACAATTTCTACGATCAGCTCCAGACAGTTGTGGACAGTGTTCATAAGCATGACATACTCCTAGTAATGGGGGATTTAAATGCCAAAGTTGGAGAAGACAACAAAGGATATGAAAACATAATAGGAAGCCATGGAGTAGGTGAAAGAAATGACAATGGAGAAAGACTTGTTGACTTCTGCGGACTCAATAACCTCATGGTAACAGGTACCATTTTTCCACATAAACTGATACATAAACAGACATGGACATCTCCAGGAGGAAAGACAAAGAATCAAATAGACCATGTGTTAGTGAGCAGGCAACACCGGACATCAGTAATGGACACTAGGGCCATGAGAGGAGCCGACATTGCGAGCGACCACCAATTAGTGCGATCAAAAATCAAACTGAAACTAAAGAGGAAACAAAAGAACAAAGAAACCAGCTATTAAAGCCCAATTCTCACTGAAGTTGCGCAACAAATTGTTGAAAGTATCGACGTTTACACCACATTCACGCAGAAGTAAAACATCACAGTAGACCGAGATGTCAATAGAAACAAATGTATTAGAACAGACGACTGCTCTACATGAAAGGCAGCATGGCAAGTGCAACAGACAAAGACTACAGCACTTCACTAAGCATTACTTCACTAAGCAGTACGCATGACTGAGCACAACCAGGTAAACAATAACAGTAGGCGCTGATGCACTTATCAGTAGTGCTGTTGCACTGTCAATAAACTCAGGTACAAAAATGCATATTTCAACACAAATATGATATGTTACAAGACTACGATGAAACAGACGACGAAGAAGTTGAGAAACAATGGCAAGACTTTGAGGATGCATACAAAGAAACAGCTCAAGAAGTACTGGGGTGCAAAAAGAAAGGGCAAAAACCATGGATCAGCAAGGAGTTGTGGGAGTTAGTAGAAGAGAGAAAACGACTGAAGAACAACATCGAGCAGACAAAGTCAGATAGGATTAAGCAGAATTACATGGATAAATATAGGTGTAAAGACAAAGAAGTGAAGAAGAGCATGAAACAAGACAAGAGGAAGTGGGTTGATCACCTTGCCATGGAAGCAGAGGAAGCAGCACAAAATGGAAGAATGAAAGAAGTGTATGATATTACAGAAACCCTCAGTAATGACAAACGTAAGACAACAAATGCAGTGAAAGACAATGTGGAAATTTAATAACGGAAGGATTGGCCAGAAGGAAGCGATGGAAAGAACACTTTGAGGAAATCCTTAATAGACCTATACCTGATGACCCTGTAATAGATGTGGAGATAGATCCGATCATAAATGAAATCAGCACTGACCCAATAACAAAAGCAGAAATTAGAATAGTGCTAAGGAAGATGAAAAACAGGAAAGCAGGGGGCAAGGACGAAATTACAGCAGAATTACTAAAAGCAGACATGAATACAACAGAGAAACGGCTTGTAAAATTATTCAGAACATTTTGGGAAGAAGAGAAAGTGCCAAAAGCATGGAAGCAGGGACTGATCGTTAAAATACCGAAGAAAGGTGACCTCACAGAGTGCGGGAATTGGAGAGGAATTACTTTGACATCTGTTCCTAGTAAAGTATTTGGAAGAGTACTCATTGACAGAATAAGAGATGGAGTTAACAGCAAGTTGAGAGACGAACAAGCAGGTTTCAGAAGTAGGAGAGGCACAGTAGAACAGATATTTATTTTACGAAATATTATAGAACAGGTAGTGGAATGGCAGGCAACTCTATACATCACGTTTGTGGACTTCGAAAAAGCATTTGACTCGGTGCACCGAGAGAGTCTATGGAAAATTATGGAGAGCTATGGAATTCCATGCAAGATAATCCACATGGTACAGATGTTATACGAAGATAGTGAATGTGCAGTGTTAGACGAAGGTGAGGAATCTGAGTGGTTCAAGGTCAAAACTGGAGTTAAACAAGGAGATGTAATGTCTGGATTTATCTTCTTGATAGTAGTGGACTGGATAATGAGAAACACAACAGCAGGAAACAAAACAGGGATAAGATGGAACTTCACGTCAAAGCTAGAGGACCTGGACTTTGCCGACGACATAGCACTCATGTCATCATGCTACACACACATGCAAACAACCATGTAAACAAACATGTCATCATGCTACACACACGTCATCATACTACACACACATGCAAACAAAGACAAGACAACTGAATCAATTTGCAGCAAGGACAGGACTAAGAATAAATAAAAAGAAAACTCAAATATTGAGGATAAACATCAAGTGCGAAAACAGAATACTAATCGATGATCAAGAGCTAAAGGAAGTGGACAAGTATAACAACCTTGGTGCCAACGTTAGTAAGCAAGGAGGAGGCGGCGATGACATTGTTAACAGAATTCTTAAAGCTAAGGTATCCTTCATGAAACTAAAGCAGATATGGAGTTCAAATATATAGACATTGAGATCTAAATTGAGGCTTTTTAACACACTTGTTAAACCAGTGTTGTTGTATGGAAGTGAAACATGGAAAATTAACGAAGGAGACAACAGAAAGTTAGATACATTTTTTTCAAATGCTTAAGACGAATCCTACAAATTCGATGGCCATACATTGTATCAAATCAAGATATTCTGGCAAAAACAAAATTGAAGACAATCAGCACTGAGGTCAAGTTAAGAAGATGGAAGTGGGTAGGACATATCCTACGAATGGACAAGAACAGCAAATGTGAGACGGCACTGACCTGGACGCCTGAAGGTAGAAGAAAGGTTGGTCGACCAAAGACAACGTGGCGATCAACTATTGAAAATGAAAGACGCATACTGGGGTGGAATAGCTGGAATGAAGCCAGACGTGTAGCAGCTGACAGAACAAGATGGAGGAGATTCACTTCGGCCTTATGGGCCATTGGCCCGAAGATGATAGGTGAGGTGAGTAGATTATATATTAGAGTACTCATTCTCCCAGATGACAATAAATGAATGGAACATATTATGTTCAGATTGTGTAAATGTGAGCAGCATGAATAATGAATATTTAAAAAACTATTGACAAACATCTCGGAAGGGTAGGTTACATATAGATAAAAAATTATTGGACTCTCGATGGCTTCCTTTTCCTCTTGCCATCTGTTTTTTTTCCTAGGATGGCAATCTTATTAAAATCATGAATTTGCTCATTCATACTAAAACACTTCACAAGTATTAAGCAACATAAAAAACATATCACCAATTGTAGATAAAAACTTTTCCATACATATGCAGGAAATGTATGCTCACAAATCTATGTTAAAAAGTGCTTATTCATTAATAGTGTTCAAATCTGATATCCCACCTTTTACGGAGACGTTGAATTTGGCACCTTCTGCTTTTGTAGTAAAGTCGTTTTCCACTGCTGTACAGCTGAACTCGCCATCATCACGGGTTTCCAGGGAGAATATTGTCAAATTAGTGGCAGTCAAGTTTGCCCGAGGTTCCAACCCACAGTTGTACGAAACGCTTAAGACATTTCCTTTTTCTATTTCCATGGAGGCACAAAGTTGTGTGTTTATCTTCCACTCGACACGGGACAGGTCAGCTATTACCACATTGTGCTCACATTGAAAGGTAGCCTCCTCAAACTGGAAGAACTCTGAAAGTAGAACAGTTACAGTACTATAAACATTGATGATACACAACAACATACATTATAATTTATGTGTTGACAAGATATTGTGTTGGGAATTGAAATATAGGAGCATTTGGTGTATTGGTATAATATATAATTTTATGAGCAATTCTTAAAACGTTGTCACAAAAATATCTATATATTCCCAGTAAACAAGGAACCAGTTTCACACCAGTTCACATGTGTCATTGTGGTTCAGAACTTGTATGGCTCCACCAGTACGTGTATTCATGTGAACTCACGTTTTTGTTCATGTGTGGAACTGAGCAAATTCATGTGAAGTCACGTGTTTGTTCACGTGTGGAACTGAGGAAACTGGTATGTGTATTCACATGTTTAAATGCATAATTTAGACTTGGATGTTTTCATGTTTTTCTAAAAATTTTTTATTTCCACAATGAACATACAACATACCAACACAAGCAAATGAAGAAGTTTTTTCATCTGCCTTTCTGCAGAATAAAAGTTTTAGATGCAGGAAATCGTAACCAACATTGGATTTAGGTTTCACTGACTTTGAAATATAATATTTTGCTTTGATTTCTGAATAACATATTGGTATTGATTGTGGCATGCATATGTTAAAACATACTGCATACAGCATCTATGTTATAACCTACCATTGCAAAAGTATCAAGATTTAACAAGATTATTACCCTAATTAATAAGCAGGATCCATAATTACTGTAATTTCACTACTGTCACTGTGAAACAACTTAAAAGTGTTGCCTTCTGTTGTTAAACAGTTGGCACCACTTTTCAGTTGTTCTACACTAGTTACCAAATGAAACCACTAGTGTTAAACAGTTACCTTATTGTGTAGAGAAACACATTTTTATGCACGCTTATAATAAAAAAAATTCCTCGACATTTTTCTATGGCCCAATTTTTTAAAGCGTACTGTATGCATATTAGGTCAAATACGGTATTCATGCTGATAGCATTTACACAACCTGTATCATTTAAGTTGCTCTCCTCTGTATTCGTTCAAGCGTATCTATATCCTTGTTAAGATATGGTCTCCAAGTTTGTACATCATTTTAACCTTTCTAAACACTTTTGTGTTATCTGCAAATTTCAGTACATAGCTTATTATATTACCATCCAAGTCATTGATATATATTAAGAATAATAAAGGTCCTAATACTGATTCTTGTGGTACCTCACTCAAAACTGATTTCAACTGATCCCTCATCTATCCATTTAGTGATTTATCAAAAACATAACATAACATATTATTATTTGTTAAGCAAGACCTCGCTTTTTGGAATCCATGTAGAGATGGGTTTAATAATTTATGCCTAACAAGGCCTTTAATGGTGTTTAATTAACCTATCTAATAAGTTACAAATCACTGACGTTTAACTCACAGATATGTAATTCTTTATTTCTCGAACCCTTTTTAAATAATGGTATGATGTTTGCTACTTTCCATTTAAAAGGAACAACTCCCTCTTTTAATAACAGGTTGAACACTCTTGCAATTAACACTAATTAATTCTACTGTTTCCATTAGTGGTCTTGGCAGAATTCCATCCACTCCAGATGATTTATTATCCTTCATTGCCTTGAAGAAAAAAATGTTTAACTGCCCTAAACAGTCTGATTTAGCGTCCTGAAATTTAGCATCTGGAACTGGTAATGACCTAATATCCTCTCTGGTAAACATTAAACTGAAGTATCCATTTATGTCTTCAACCATTAAAAAAATGTGTCCAGTGTAATGCTGTCAAAAGTTTGAAAACAAGTAAAGACAGATTGGCAGTAGCCTGTAAGCCCTCATGTTTATTCACATCACTTTAATTAATAATCAATGTGCCTTTTATTAAATTACTCTATTACAATATGTGGCATAATATAGTTTAAACATACTACCAATAAAATAGTTAATAGCAGTTGCTATTCTATATATTTAAATATTAAACCTGTTTCAATGAAACACACACCACATTTCACCAGGTGCATTTATAAAAAAAATTCTGCACCAAAAAGTTTAGCTAAAGATGTGTGTATTCTGGTATGTTGGTATACAAATCTAAAATCAAATGTATATGTAACATTGATGTATACATGTGTAACTGTCATCAGTTGCAGGAGCTAAAGAATGTAATGATAATGCATGTAATGACGAACCAGTTAAAACACGTGTTATCACGGGAAAAGGTATCCACAGAATCTCATGAATTTGGAAACGCGTGAATTGAACCAGTTCAAATACGTGATTTCACTGTTTATGAACCAGTTATAACACGTGTCTGGACACATGTTTTCACGGAAAAAGGTACAGAATCTTGTGAATTCACGTACAGAAAGGCATGAATTGAACCACGTGAATTCACCTTCAGCACATGTGAAATCATGAGTCATTGTTACTTGGATTTATTATTAGTCTTCCAGTTTGGATATATACTTCCATCATTACTTTCATGTAAAGTAAGATAGTTGTTCAAGACAGTACAAAGTTGTTAGGTGATCTGTATGGGGGATGAGCTTGATATTACAAGTTACTGTTGCCAGAAACAAAATTATTTTCAGGTCACGCCCTTTTGATGTTTGGTTGCTCTACAAGTAGTATACATGCATGTTTCTCAGGGGCAAAAACTAACATAGCCTGATCGGACTGGTAACTTTCAAAATCTACCATCTTTGCCAATATTCTATCAGCCCTGATATAGTGATCGGGAAAATTGTGTAGATTGTTAAATAAAAACCATGTGAACTGTAATAAAGATTTATTTCTTCATAAAAACAAAATGAAGAATGATCTGAATCAGGCACATTACACTGTATAACATGATTCCAGTGATCACTATTAATCACTGATTGATCCAGAGTTTATATTAGGCCCCTATCCCATTTCTTTGACGTTGACTAAAGGCCTGACTGCAAAAATACCAGCCATTGGGCACTGGGCCAGTGTTAGAGTGCAGCCCCAATGTTTCTTACCCAGCAGTATAAGTTGTTACCATTATTAAGTAGTTTTAGGCCATTGTTGGGCTTGTAATGGTGGTACATTTTTATCATCAGTAACGTACAACTCCAGGTACCATTGAAACATTCCTATAAAAAATATAATATTCCATGAACTAATTAACCTATATCACTAACATGTCGTGAATTTATTTTCTGCAATGTAAAGATTACACAACTGCAATTACAACACACATACATGCGATGGTTAATCTGCATTAATGTGATAACAATCAACATTTATTCCAAACATCAACTGCGGGAGGATTTTGAGGCATCAATTGTTAGCTAAATACATATCTCTCAGTTAAATAAAGTATATTAATTGTATTTTTGCATCCCCGTGTGTATATCACAACAAATATTGCATGACTAGTTATTGTAACTACTAATCTATGCACATGCAAAGTTCATGTAATTATTCAAAATGTTTTAATCAACTTCCTTCGAAATAAAATGTTATGTTAAGTAAACAATATTGTTCCATAACTTTTGTTAGGCATAAAGCAGTCAAGGCTGCCTTCACTAAAAATAAATTGGCTGTCATTATGAGATTTTTAAGTTAAATAATCAATTAACATCAATTACATTTTGTGTGAAACACAAGATGGCAGAGCTGGGATAAAAAGTATTTAATGACAGTAGTTTTCACGTAACGTATATACACGACAAGTTAATTGGCAACAGTTGTGGTACAATATAATAATAATGCATGTATACACAGTGAAAAATAAACTGTCCATAAAGTTAGCAACAATAGAATGTTTGCTGATTGTCCCAGCATGCTGTTTGCTAATTGTCCCAGCATGTGTTCTATAAAATAAAATATGTATAGATGGCGACACAATTCTAGTTGTTTATACATTATTATGTATCAACATAGTAAACATATAAGGTGACATTGGAGATACCTAAATTTACTAATATGTCCTAGAACAATAGGTGGGATGTCATTGAAAACGCCAAAGCCTTGATGTGCACAGGAAATCAAGGCTGTCATCTCACAAAACATCAATTACATTTGGTGGAATTGTTCCCTGCAATGTGTAGATTATATAACTATAATTACAACTTGCATACATGTTATAGTTAATTTGGTATAAACGGATAAAAATCTAGATTTAATCAATAAATAAGCTGCAAGAGGGTTTTCACGCATCAATTGTGAGCTAAATACACATCTTTTAGTTACATAATTTGAGGTACCAAAGAGTGCCGCTACGATAACCAATTTTTTCTTAGTAAAGGAAGCATAGAAGGATATTGGGAGTGACTTGTTGTTTGTGTGCTATAGCCTGTTTATGCCTGATAAAAGTTACAGAACAATATCTGTTATCCACATAAATGTTTTTAGGTCTTAAGTTGACCGATTTTTTATTTATAACAATGTAGCATCACTGCATCAGTGTAGATTAGCAATTAAGACAAATAGACGCCATATTGTTCTGATATGAACACTGGTATGCATAAACACAAAAGATATACCACTTTTGACTAAGAGATGTGTATGTAGCACACAACTGATGCCTGAAAACCCTCTTGCAGGTGATTTATTGAACAAGTTGTGATTTTTGTCAGTTTAATGTGCACATTAACCATCAAGAGCATGTATATTCATGGTTGTGTGATCTACACAGAGGACAGTTCCACCGAGTTTTACTGACATAGGTTGATTAATTCATGATATATTAACTAGTGAAATTAGGAAACTTTTTAAAAATGCCGTCATAAAATATCAAAACAATGAATATCAGATATTTTGGTTGAGTTAACATGGAATGACACTTTTACTATTTGACCTCCACATTTTTGTTCCCCATGCCTTTCCAAGCCTATTCTCGATTCCAATAGAACAATCTCCAACTATGGACATTACACTACCAATTAAGGTAAGTAAAATGATCCACATCAGCAAGGGCCTTGTCATTCAGTAAGTGGTTTTCTATCACAGTTTGTTCTCATGACTTCAGTTTTGCAGGCATTGATGAAGTCTTTGTTTGCACTGCTTGACAAACTGTTTGTCTTGATGTGCCCTCTTGTCAATAGAACTGTCCATGATAATTCTCATGCATACAGCCTCGTTGTGACAAAGGCACACTGGGGAAACTAGGTTACTTTTGACATGTTGTTCAATATGGTATTTTGCAGTTATTTATTTCCATGCTCAACCCTAATGCTCCTGGGCTATAATTTGTTTAGACAGTCTTGTAAATGTTGTTTACCTCCATAACCTTTTTAACCTTCATGTTATTTGTATAAAAAAGCAAATAATTATGCCATAAATACATAAACAATTTTTATTTAATTCTAGATTTGTTTCGGGTGGTGTCAGCAAGGATAGTTTCCCGTGTTTCACATGGCCGCATTGCATTGGCTACACAGTTAAGCATGGAGGTGATGTTTTTTGAACAAAAACGTGTTTTTTTGTAATTAGAATCAAATTAAACATTCCTCCCATAAACACAAAACGCTTAGGGATGTTGTATGTAGTATCACATAATTATAATGCTGCCATGTAGCTACATACACATGGAAAACTTACAAAATGGACTGATCACAGAAAATCTCTGAACGGTATACACACACACACACGCTTGAAGATAGACCTGCCTAAGTAAGCAAATAGAAATGGTGAATACAATCAATTACAATGTTAGAATTTAATAAAAATGGGCGCGGTCGCATGCAATACATACAGCCCCCTTGTGACCGCATTCTACAACAATTGTTGGCGTTGGTGGTTCTAAGTATAGGACTTTAGGTAAAGCCACTTTTCAAGCTAAGTATTACGGGATCTACAGATCGATGCAGTTGAATTGAGTCGAAACATACAACTACTATGTAGTTGTATTTGTCATACTGAGTTACTGTCACAAACTGAGTCACTGACACTGTGTCAACACTGTGACTGTCGATCGGCAGTCTTGTTTCATTAAAGTCAAATTAACTATTCACTTACCTGCGTTGGCAGCAAAGTGTTCACTGAATATTAGTACGAATATCTCCACAACGCACAACAGCAACATTGTAAGGCAGGGCTTGCTACCACACGTGCTACGACGAACTGTCTTTTACGTACGACATACGATGTTAATAAATAATCTTCCTGTTGAGCCAATGTTGCCTGCCGGTAAGGAACATTCGTCGTTAACCGTTCTAGCATGGTCCGTTGCGCTGTCTTCAGGCAAACGATAGTGCTGCCACCTAGTAAAAAAGATTTAACAAGATTGCCATCCAAGGTAAAGGACCAGATGGCAAGTGGACAAGGAAGCCATTCCAATTCTAATTGTACTACGACATAAGGAGCCAATTTTGGCTATAGTCTACGTCGGGATGAGTGCGCATGGAGTCTACTGGCTAATTGGCTTATCGATAGTCCAACATTGTTTCATCTAAGTGTAACCCGCTCTTTGAGATATTTGTCAATTTTAATTTTAAACATATTCACTCTGCTAGCATTCACACAATCTGCTGATAATCTGTTCCATTTGCGTATTGTCCTCTGTGAGAATGAGTACTTTCTAATATCCAATGTACCCTTATAAAAACATACCATCGTATTCCATGGTAAAATACCTTGACGTTTTTAAACAGGGAAACCATGGTAAAATACCATGGTGCTTTGAAACACGAAAACCATGGTATGCCATATGCAATTACCATACACAATATATGAAAATAAGTCTACCACAGTTTGCCATGTAATGTCATGGTGTACCATGCTTTATCCATGTAATACCATGTAACATAGCGAAATACCATGGTATACCATGATATACCATGTAACTCCATGGTATATTTTCATGAATACACCGATCCTCCACTAATGACACCTCGTGTTCTCTTGTTCTACTCTCTTCTTTATGTGAGAAAAAATATATCTATCAATATTTTCATACCTATTCAATCTTAAAAACAAGTAAACCATGGAAAAATGCCGTGGTATACCATGGAAACCATGGTATACCGTGGTGTTTTGAAACAGAGAAACCATGGTAACATACCATGGTGTTTTGAAACAGGTGTAACTGGTATTAGTTAAACAGGTGTAACCAACAGGCAGTAACAGCAGGTGAAATGAGTATACTTGACAATTTGGCCATCAGATGGCGCAGACTGTGGAAACTGACCAGGCAACGGGCCAAAGAGAACCATCTGACAACTGGCCAAAGAGAACCATCTAACTCTTGGGAGCTGACCAAGCCACGTGTGCAAGAGAAGGTGCCCAATGTAACTGAATTGTGCAAGATAATTTAATAGTCTAATGCATTTCCAAAGATCACAGAGTTTTCTCTCCGACTGTGCCGGACCGCGAAAGTGGCGCCCGATGTGGGGTACACTGACAACACTACTGAACACCACTCCCACTGCCCGTCTGCCACCCCCTGCCAGCCAATAAAGTGTATTATCACATCCGGTGACATAGAGTTTCAATCAGCAGCGCACAATGGGCCTTCTTGAAAAGGCCCAGCACAAGTAGTCAGTACTTAGCTGCGTATTGAATAATGATGTGTGTATTGTTGATTAAATATTACTGTGTTGTGTGTTTGATTAATGTGCTATGTGTTTGATTACATTTTAATATGTGACGTGATAATTATTGTAGACAGCGATTCTGACATATATTGATGAAGCACTGAGTTAACAATTGTTAAACTGTTTATTTGTTCACTGAACATTGACTTTACCATTGTATGATTTTGCTTTGATGATGTCTTGTCTAAAGCGCTCGGTATGCATGTCTGGCATCGAGGAGGGAATTACTCAGGCAGACATGTGAGGGAGTGTAGGGAAAGTGGTGAAGTCAGCATTAGTGCTTGGTACAGAAGAAGAGTTAACAGGTACTGCTTATGTGATGTTTGATAATGAGGCAGAGGCCCTTGCTGCAGCACTACACCTAATTAAGTAAGGCATGTGTTAAGGTGCAGGGTATCAGTGACGACATGAAGGCTGAATTTGTGGACTTATTAAGGGATGAGGGTGATGAAGCTAGTGGCTTGATTCAGTTGATTAACACCCTATCACAGACAGGGGAAAAACTGATAGGACGTTTCCTAGCTGAGCGGCTTGTGAAATAGGAGACTTGTGTGTCACACCATAAAAGGAGTCAAGGTGCATATGGTTTGGCACCAGAGAATATGCCATATGTGGTTGAGAAATATGCATAAGCTTCTGTTATTCTCTGGGACGGATCACGATACTAACTATGTCAGGTGGTGCTATGAAGCTAAGTGCTTTGTAGAGAAAGGAGCCATTTACCTGCAATGATTGTTGCTAACATGGGCACATCTCATTTGGTTGCCGCAAAGACACTGACATTGCTTGCCATAGGTGTAAACAGAAGGAACACCTGTCCAGGTGCTGCAGAGTGCATTGAAACGCGAATTGTTCTCTTTTACATGGCAAAGGAGATCAGAAACAAAACCAGTAACCACAGCCATGCATGCGATTTGGTGGGTGGTTCTTGTCAAATATAGACCAGGCAACCTGTAACAAGATTAGTGGACATTGAAGGGGCTGGAGGACAATCCGTATCCTACATTGGTTATGTCGAAGTGGAGGTGAAGTTGCAATCATCTAGGAGGGAAAGCGAAGGAATTGATGTGCCAGCATTTATTGTGCCACCTTCTCGGTCGAATATTATGTTGGCTCACCGTGCCTGTCGTCATCATTGGCACTAATTTTCTGACATCAATGAGAGCTTGCAATATTCAATTCCGTGATACAGCCATATTGGAAGCATTTGCTCACCTTGATCAGTTGGAAGGCCCAGAACAGGAAGTAGTAATGTACTCATGTCGCCACCTGGTAATCCCCGCGAACACATCCATGATTGTGAAAGGAAGAATGGAAGCCCAGGAGGTTTTTTTTCAACTGGCGTAATTCAACCAGCAGACACACTCCCGGGTGGACTACTCATTCCAGCACAAGTAGTGCAAGACGATAACAACCACACATTTGACATCATCTTAACGACTGTCTAGGGTAGAAATAAAGAAATCCGTAGACGACGGAGGATAGATATGACCAACGGTGTCATCTTAGATAGGGGCAAGACAGTTGGAGACCTAGCGAATAGGGGTGTTTTGAGTGCAGAATATACCATGGAACATACAAGGAATGACATACTAGTGCAACTAGAAGTCACAGACCTTTCTGAAGAAAAGAAGGGGAAGATGCAATCATTGTGTCAAGACGCCAGTGACATCTTTGCATCTCGGACAATGGAGTTAAGAAAAGCAGTGGGATTGAAGCAGAGGATACGACTGACGGATGGGACACAATTTCAGGACAGGCCTTTTTGCTTGGTTTTTATGAGTAAGTATGACAGCACCCCAAAGAGATGCTTGCATATGGTGCGATCCGGCATTCCCAGAGTTAATGAGCCTCAAATAGTTTCTTAGTCCGCAAGAAGGATGGGAGCTTCAGAATCTGTCTTCATTTTAGGCGTTTAGACAGCCGCACAATTAGAGATGCTTACATGCCGCCTCTCACTGAGTCTACTCTGGACAGTTTGGTGGAGCGAAGTGGTTTACATCACTATACCTCCAGAGTGGCTATTGGCAGGTGGAAACGAGGAGAGTTAGAAATCAACAACGGCATTCAGAGTTGGAAACTTCGGGTTTTATTAATGTAATCGCATGCCATTTGGCCTTACGAATGCCCCCGCTGTATTCAAAAGGTTCATGTAACACAATCTTACTGATTTGCAAATGCTTTAGTGCATCTAGATGACATCATCATCCATTCGAAAACATTTGAAACTCACCTTGACCATTTGAGGGTTGTATTCACGAGCCTCTGGCCAGCCAGCCTCAAACTAAAGCATTGAAAGTATCACATTTTCCAAAAGCCCGTGAAGTATTTAGGTCACATAATTTGAGAGACAGGGATCGAAGCCGATCCAGAGAAGATGAAGACGGCGAAGTCATGGCCTCTACCTACTGCTGTACATGAGTTCCGCCAAATAATATGGTTTTTCGGCTACTATCGGTGCTTTGTGAAGGGCTACTCGCATATATGTAAGCTGTTACATCGCCTTTTAAAAGGGCAGGATTTAGATTTAACAAGATTTAACAAGATTTGCCATCCAAGCCAAAGGCCCAGATGGCAAGTGGACAAGGAAGCCATTGGCTTATCGAGAGTCCAACAATGTTCATCTACTTATAGCCCGCCCCCCTGAGATATGTGTCAACCTTGTTTTTAAACATATTCACGCTGCTAGAAGCTACACAATCTGTAGACAATTTGTTCCATTCATTTATTGTCCTCTGTGAGAACGAGTGCTTCCTGATGTCCAATCTACATTGATCCTTTACTAATTTTACCTCATGTCCTCTAGTTCTGCTATCCTTCTTGATTGAGAAAAACATATTTCTATCAATATGTTCATACCCATTCAATATCTTAAAAACTTCAATCTGATCTCCTCTTAACCTCCTTGTCTCTAGAGTTGTTAAACCACATTCTTTCAGGCGTTCTTCATAACTAAAGTCTCTCAGTTCTGGAATCATTTTAGTTGCTCTCCTTTGCATGCGTTCAAGCGTATCTATATCCTTCTTACGATATGGTCTCCATGCTTATATACAGTATTCTAAATGAGGTCTAACTATTGCTTTATAAAGAGGTATAATTAACTTTTTTCCCTTGTATGTTATGTTTCTTCTAATCAATCCAAGAATTTGATTACCCTTTGAAGCTGCAATACCACACTGCTCTGAAACTTTCATATCAGCGCTTATTGTAACTCCTAAGTCCTTTTCTTTTACAGTAGTACCCAGAACAGCATCTCCCATTTTATAGTTTACATTCAAGTTCCTATGTCCTGTATGTAGGCATTTACATTTCCCAAAATTGAACAACATCTGCCATTTCTCAGACCATTTCACTAATCTGTCTAGATCGTTTTGTAAATGTTGTTTATCACCATCAGTATTAACCTTTCTAAACAGTTTTGTGTCATCCGCAAATTTCAGTACGTTACTTGTTATACTGTCGTCCAAGTCATTGATATAAATTAAGAATAATATAGGTCCTAATACTGATCCTTGAGGTACCCCACTCAAAACCGATTTCCAATTTGAAACTTCTCCATCTACTACAACTCGTTGTCTTCTGTCAGTCAGCCATTGTTCTATCCAGTCAGTTATGCTATCCCCGATACCATGGGCTTTTAATTTAAGTAGTAATCTTTGATGTGGCACTTTGTCAAAAGCTTTCTGAAAATCTAAGTAGATAATATCTACTGGCGATCCCACGTCTATCCACTTAGTGATTTCTTCCAAAAAACATAACACATTTGTTAAGCATGACCTCGCTTTAAGGAATCCATGTTGAGATGAATTTAATAATTTATGCTTAACGAGGAAGTCCACCATATGGTCTTTAATTAACCTTTCTAATAATTTACAAATCACTGACGTTAAACTCACTGGTCTGTAATTCTCTGACTTATTTCTCGAACCTTTTTTAAATAATGGTATGATGTTTGCTTCTTTCCATTCAAACGGAACAACTCCCTCTTTTAATGACAAGTTGAATACTCTTGCAAGTGGTATACTGATTTGTTCTACTGTTTCCATTAGTAATTTTGGAGGAATCCCATCCACTCCCGGTGATTTGTTATCCTTCATTGCCTTTATTTTCTTAGCTTACAACTAACAGACCTAAATAGTCAGATTTAGCCCCCTGAAATTTAGCATCAGCAACTGGTAATGAACTAATATCTTCTTTGGTAAACACTGAACTGAAGTAACCATTTAGGTCTTCCGCCATTAAAAACCCCTGTGATATTATATTTCCAGCACTGTCTTCTAGAGGTCCAACCTTGTCTTGTACGTTTTGTTTACTCCTGGCATATGCATACAAACTCTTGCTGTCATTTTTATGTTACATGCGAGTTTTTGCTCATAGCTTCTTTTAGATTGTCTGATTTCAGTTGTAGCTGCATTAAGTGCCTCTTTTTATTTTGCATAGTCTTCGTCCTTTCTGGTACGCCTATAAACCCTCCACATAGTTTGTTTTAGCATTATTTTTCTAATAGCCTCTTTTGACAAGTGTTTCTTTCTACACCGTTTTCCTTGTTTTTGGAAGGGAACAAATTTATCGATGATACTCTCATTTTCATATTTTAGAATATTCCAACATTCAATTGCGGTCTTATTCATCAGCATGTTATTCCAATCTAGCTTTGCTAAGTATTTTCTCATATCTTTGTAGTTACCTTTGTGGAAGTTTCTCTTGTTCGTTTTCTTATTTTTACTTTCTGATTTTACATTGATGTCAAAATGTATTTGATTATGTTTACTATTACCCAATGGTTCAAATATTTTTACATTGTCCACTAATTCTTTTTGTGATGACAAAACTATATCTAATACATTTTCTCCCCTGGTTGGTTCTAGTACGTGCTGAGTAAGAAAGCTATCCTGGATTAAAAATAGAAATTGTTGGTCCTCAATCCCTGTGCTCTCTAGAGAATTCCATTGTATGTGTCCATGGTTAAAATCTCCCATTATGATACATTCCCCTTTACTAACTTACTTTATAGCGGTTTTTTATTTTTGTGTTGTCCTCTTCGTTTATGTTTGGACTTCGGTAAACTAATCCAATAGTTAATTTTGAATTTCCTGAAACAATTTTGCACCAAACAGCTTCATCGCAATCTGCTTCCCTTTCTAGTTTTATTTCATAAGCCTGAATAGATTCTTTAACATATAAAATAACTCCCCCGCCCCTTCTTCCTATTCGATCTTTCCTAAACATTACATATCCTGTCAGTCCTAATTCAGCATCTGTTATATCTATGTTGGCCCATGATTCAGTTATACCAATTATGTGAGGGTCAATATCTTCTACCATAATGTTTAATTCGTTGTTCTTATTTACTATGCTCCTTGCATTTAAACATACGCATCTATAACCTTTTTCAGAGATGTTTTCCGGATGATTTGATATTGGTTTATCTGTGCTAGTGGCCTCTTGTTCTGCTTGAGACACCTCTAGGTAACCCCCCTGCACTTCTAATTTAAAGAATGTTTACTTCCAAAAATATTTGTCATTGTACCCAAGTCACTATCTACTGCTGCTGAAAGTTTGTCCGCGAATACTGCCGCCCCCTTTCCACTTAAATGAAGCCCATCCTTCATATACTTATCAGCCCTCCCAAAAAAACTTCCCCATAAATCCACAAATCCAACTTCCTCTTCCCTACATAGCTTCTGGACTAACATGTTAATTGCCATCCCCCGACAATTTCGATATTTGTGACCCCTCCTGCCCATTACAGGTAAAATCCCTGACAGTATTACCTGCTCAACCCGCGTCTGTTTTAGTGTTCTGACCAACTGCCTATATTTCCTAACTATGGCAGTTGTAAATATAGGCAGTTGGTCAGGAAAATAGGACATGTGAATAAAAGCACCAAGATTGAGATGGACCCCGAGGCAATCCAGGCATTTAATGTGCTTAAAGAAGAACTCACAAGTCCACCCATTTTGGGCTATGCCGACTACACTCTCCCTTTGTGTTACACACGTGTATTCATCAGCACAAGGGCTTGGAGCTGCGCTATATTAGGAGCAGCAATGACAACAAAGATACATAGCCTAGGCAAGTCGTGCGCTTACGCCAAGCGAGCGTAACCAACCAGCACACAAACTGGAATTCTTAGCACCCAAGTTGGCAATGTGCAAAACTATATATATACGGACACAAGCTTATGATCTTTACAGATAATAAACCCTTGGCCTACATACTTACTTCTGCAAAGCTGGATGCAACCAGTCATCGGTGACTAGCAGAACTGTCAAGTTATGATTTCAGCATGAAATGCCGCTCTGGAAAGAATAATACTGATGCCGATTAACTCTCCAGACTTCACACAAAGCCTGTACAAGAGGGAAACATGCTTGAACATGAAGTCCAGGCTGTGTGTGAGAGTGCAGCCATACAGGAATATAACGAAGGGTTTTAACTGATTGAGGTGATGTGTTTCAGCAAGGCAGCTGTAATCTATGAGCTGGCATTGGTGGAAGGACGAGGGACGAAGAATGATGACAATAAGTGGTGATCAAGAAGATGTTAATGCTGCTGAGAGAAGATATCAAGCCAAGCCTAGATAAACAGCGCAAATTGGAGTAGGAGTCATAAGAATTCAAGATATATCTCAAAGAGTGGAAGAAGCATTGCATAAGAGATGGTTTTCTTAGGAGAAGGAGAATAAACCAAGAAAGGAAGGAATCTGTTCGACTAGTTCTTCCGGATAAGAAGATAACGGAAGCCGTGGCGGGTCTTCAAGACCAGCTAGGCTACCTAGGTAGTACAAGGACATTAGACGTTGTCAGTGCCCTTTTCTTTTGGCCACATATGGCTGTAGGTGTGCAGAAGAAAGTTCAAACATGTGAAGCCTGCATAAAATGTCAAGCATACACAGATCGGGCACCATTTGTTGATATTTGCACACAGCAACCATTACAAATTGTATGTATCGATTATCTAACCCTGGAACTGTCCAATGGAAGGATTGAAAATGTGTTAGTGATGACTGACCATTTCACACTGTTCTAACGCGTAACCAAACTGCAAACAACACTGCAAAGGCTCTGTATGATACATTTGTGCACTACGGTTTTTCACAACAAATTCATTCCGACTAAGATCGGAATTTTGAGAGTCATGTCATCAAGGAGCTCTGTCAACTTGCAGGGATTGACAAAAGCCGAACTACACCGTACCATCCCATGTGAAACGTTCAATTCCACACTGATGAACATGCTAGGCACGTCAGACGTAGCAAAAAAGACCAACTGGAAGGCCTACGTACCAACGTTAGTGCATGCTTACAATGCCACCATGAATGAAGCTACTGGCTTCTCACCGTTCGACACCCACGACTGCCAATTGACCTAGCCATGGGGGTAGAACCAAATGAACGTCAAGTGGACATTGAGGACTACCTGGACTTTACCAAGCAGCCACATGAACGACTAGAGTTTGCCTATAAATTGATACAGTAGAAGGGAAATCTGCAAATCATCACAGAGTGTGTCACGATAGAAGAGTGAGAGGAGCCACAATCGAAGTCGGTGATCGTGTGTTGTTGTGAAATGTCGGTCTTCGTGGCAGAATCAAGCTGGTAAACCGTTGGGAGGATGATATCTATGTCGTGAAAGAACAGCCAGATATATCGATTCATGTGTTTGTAATGCAACGGTAAGGAACGCGTGGAGGCAAGATAATTCTTCACAGAAACATGCTGTTACCTGTGAACTTGCTTCCATTTCCACAAGTACTGACTCCGACATTAACGCTTTCTATATCCAATCAAGGGAATTGTGAAGTACTTTCTAAATTAGCATAGATGACATGGGGTCCGTGCTGTTGTGTTTTATAGAGGGTACCTGATACGAGGTTTAATTATTATGTTCCTTACATACTGGCAGATGTTCGTACTGTTATATCATACCATAGCTACAAGTACTAGTTAAGCTTATTTCAATGTCGGGACAGAGAGAGCCATCTGACTCTTGGGGGCTGACCAAGTCACATTTGCAAGACAATGTGCCGAATGTAATTGAACTGTGCAAGACAATTAAACACTATAATACATTTCCACAGATCACAGAGTTTTCTCTCCGACTGAACCGGATCGCGAGACAGGTAAACCACGGTATATCATATAATATATGAAAAAGCATGGTTTATAACAGTTTACCATGTAATGTCATGTCATACCATGGTAGTAAACATTGAATTGAAGTACCCATCTAGGTTTTCTGCCATTAAAAACATGTGATATTATACTTCTAGGACTCTCTTGACTCTTCTAGTGGTCCAACCTTGTCTCGTACGTTTTGTTATCTATCCTAAACATTACGTATCCTATCAGTCCTAATTCAGCGTGAATATGTTTAAAAACAAGGTTGACACATATCTCAGGAGGGCGGATTACACATATATTTAAAATGTTTGACTCTCGATAAACCAATAGCCATCTTCCCATCTGGGCCTTTGCCTTGGATGGCAATCTTGTTAAATTTTAAATGCACAGAACCAACTTCCTCCTCCCAACATAGCTGCTGAACTAGCGTGTTAATTGCCATCCTCCTGCAATTTCGATAACCCTGACCCCTGCTTCCCATTACTGGCAAAGTCCCTGACAAAAGTATCTACTCAACTCGTGCTTGCTTTAATATTCTGACTAACTGCTTGTACTTAAATGGCAGTTGTGCCTTCCCCTCAACGTTGTGCATACGTGCATTAGAATAGACCCACCCTTGCCAGGACCCAGAGCTTTCGCTACCGTTTCTTTGATATCATATATTTTTTCCCCTGGGAAACACACTACGATGTTATCCCCCTAATGCAGAGCTTTGTCAGTTTAGAACTTCGTCACTATCGAGTCCCCAACAAACACCATCGGTTTCCTCGTAACACCCTCTATCTTCCTCTATCACCTGAGGGTAGCTGAGTCGTGTCACTTGGTACCATATTGCTCACCTCTTTCTCGTTCATCAACTTGTCACCTTTCCCTCCTGTTTCTAGGTTACCTTGCACTCACTTCGCCTTCACGCCCGTCGCCTTATCTACCGTCTCCTTCTCTCCAGTCTCGTTCCCTCCCGTCTCCTTTCGTCCCATCTCATACCTCCCCCCTTGTCCTTCCGTCCTGTCTCCTTCCGCCTTGTCACATTACCTCCTCGCAGCCTCGCAGCCTCCTCCCAGACTGAGGTTAACTCTCTCTCTAGCATATCTCTCATTGCCTCGCCTCACATTACCATCCACTGTCCTCGGCCCCACCCGAGCCATTGGCACAACCCACCTCTTCCTTTCCCACTCGTTCCCTCCCATCTCCTTTCGTCCCATCTCATACCTCCCCCCTTCTCCTTCCGTCCTGTCTCCTTCCGCCTTGTCACATTACCTCCTCGCAGCCTCGCAGCCTCCTCCCAGACTGAGGTGAACTCTCTCTAGCATCTCTCTCATTGCCTCGCCTCACATTACCATCCACTGTCCCCGGCCCCACCCGAACCATTGGCACAACCCACCTCTTCCTTTCCCACCAACGCCAAAACGAACTGCATCAGCCGATCGTTACTTCATCTTCGCACACTAAAAACTAAAACTATCCACCAGAACCTCAGCCACTTCTTGCAACCGGACTTGACAAAGTCTAACCAGTAGTAAGGACTAAGGTTGAAACGTTGGGCTTCTCCTTGTGAACGTCCCAATCGTACAGTACTTCTAAGGCTTTGACGACACAAACGTACCGTGCATAAAAGTTCATCTTTACATAGCTAAAAAACACGTCACCACAGAGTTTTTGTTTAGATTGCGGTCCCAGAGTTGCTAAATATATTATTGTTAGAGATGTCAATGAAACCTTTTATTTCGTTTTATATATTTTTATAATATTATGAATGCAGCCTGAAAAATTTAAATGTGAAAATCGTTCCCAAATGGATCAAGTACTTTTCAAATTTAACACTGACAGCTACATAGCTATGTCGAAATTTAAATTGGCGACGTTTGAGGAGGCGATACGTTTGTATTTTTCGCTTGGACTTAAAACACAAAGATGTTTTGGAAAGTCTGGAACACATACATGCGATAGTCGTCAATCTAAGGACGTTGAGAAGACATTTTAAATCTTTTGGTTTGTGTCGGCGAAAGAACCCATAAGTTCTTCTGAAAGTTGCTCTATTTTTGACAAAAGAGGTTAGTGCTGGACGAGCACATGACTACAAGTTACATCATTTGTCATGAATTCAGCATGGCTACTGTGTATCACAGGAGACCGTGAGACGCATCCTTCGCATAACTGATCCAGTGGGAGTTAAACTGCACGTCTTAGGAGGCGCCTATATTCTAATCCTGGCCCAAATTCGTTTGGAATGTGGGCGGTTACGATAAATTGAAATCGTACGGCCTATGTGTACATGGTGCAATAGATGGGTTCTCCAGACATGTCATTTGGTTCCACGTTTACACTACCAACCATTATTGGCGGCTACTTCATGGACGCCGTCAAGTTACGAATGGGTTGCCCTAAACGGATCCGTGCTTACATTGGAACAGAGAACGCATACATAAGATAAATGTTTTTTTCTAAGAAAAGATCATGGTGATGCATTTGCACAGTGTTCGTTCATTTATGGCTCCAGCCACCATAATCAGAGAATTGAGAGTTGGTGGTCATTCCTTCGTAAACACTGCACACAACATTGGATGAACATCTTCCAAGACTTGAACGATACAAATACGTACATAGGGCATTTCTTGGACAAGAACTTGAGTAATTTTTTTTTCATGAAATTGTTACGGGTGATTATACTTTGTGTAGTCTATGCTATTCACACCTACCATCTATTATTTGCATATCCATGTAACAATCGGCTATTTTTTTTACAATTGACAAAATATAAAACAAACATTAATTGGTACAACTGTGTGTGTGTGTGTGTGTGTGTGTGTGCGCGCGAGCGTGCGTGCGTGGTGTGCGCGGTGTGTGTGTGTGTGTGTGTGTGTGTGTGTGTGTGTGTGTGTGTGTGTGTGTGTGTGTGTGTGTGTGTGTGTGTGTGTGTGTGTGTGCGATTCCACGATTCCACCACACCTATCACCACACCGCACATCATGCTTTTGCGTGTTATTTATTTTAGTATGCAGGCCTATGGTACGTTATAATAGTATATTCATAAATTGTTATTGAAAATCTTTAATGCATTTGTTCCCATTAAATTAATATGTCTTAATATGTCTCTATCTTTCTATCTCTTCTAGGAAGAACTTGATAACATGGTCCATATTGGGAATACCCGCGTTCTCAGACCACTACGAAACCAAGTGTCTCCAAGTGGAAAGCCAATAATTATGTATCATCTACCGCATATTTACGGTGATCAGAACGAACTCTGTGAAGTTAACCAGCAACGCATCGCCGCCTGCCAAGAGGAATATGTACGCAAAAGTTCCATTCCCTGTGACGAAACTGTATTTCAGTTATGCTGTTTGATAATGCAGGGACATTTATGGAATGTTCCTGCATCTATCGTAGAAGGAATGGGATTATATAAAGGTCTAAAGAATGAAATACAGACGAATGTGTAGATATTAAAATGTACGCATACTACTACGTGTTTACAGTATTAGCATTTGCTCAAGCCTAAGCTGCACACGCAAATAACGCAGACCTAATCGGGCAGCTAGCTACCCGTACACGTACATGTTTCGCGTGCTGAACCTCTGTTACTACGTTGTTTAAAGGCCACTTCAAAATTGTCGTAAAATTACACATGTTGGTTTGTATATCGGAGCACATTTTGATACACATTAGGGCATAATTGTTCAACGTTGTAAGCAATTTCGTATTACAGTGAAAGAACATCAGCGATTATACGGTCAAGTAACATCTAGTTACTGTCATACACATCCACAGAACTTCAAACGTTGAACGTCCTTGCAATTATCGATAAAGGTCTATTCGGCCTTGATCACGTCTTGTACATAGACAAATTATATTACTTGGAGTACACAAGTCAACTAAAATCAGATCAGCTCTACTTGAAATAGATGATAAACAACATATTCTCACACAGACCAATGTGAATTAGACCCATTCAATAAAATTAGCTTAACATCACAGCTCCTAGCTGTGTGTATTTTCATCACAATAAACAAATCAGTCACTTCTAGATAAAGATCATTCTCAATACAAGATTTATCATTTTCAAGAATGCACACGTGCGAAAAGCGGTGTATCGGGTACATATGTTACATAGTTAGGTCGCATACATATAATATCGGACTATACCCTTCCTCCCTTGAGCTTATTGAACATTGAGTTAAGCGAAATGAAACAAAGAAATTATGTGTGAGCTAACATGCATCACAAGCACTGGTATAGTGTCTTACGTCAATGAGTATAGTGTCCATAAAGTCCATCAGGGAAATGTACATGGTACCATGTAAAGTAAACAATTAGCACAGTTGCACAAATAGAACAAAAGCATAGTAGAATAATAGGTGGCCTTTAGCGCCTGCCCTAGTATGAACCCGGGATAACATACGGGACCATGCTGTCTGACCTTGGTACGTATTAAGATCCTGGCTGATTGTGAAGATTACTTGTGGTAGTGTAACCATATACCATATGATAGCCGTTGTATTGCGTTGCGGTGACTATTTTCTGCTGGATAAGATCCATTCCTTTGGGTCGTACCTTTTTGGCGGAACTATAGATCGTCTGGGGCGTGGTGCACCGGGGTCGGGAATGATCGGCTCATTCACGGTTTCTGACAGTGTAATTTTTCCAGCGGTGCCAGCGTGTTGTCGTTCTGGTGAGGCATGCAGTGAAGAAGGGGCGGCGACCGTCCCCTCATCAGTTAGTGACGGGTTGACAGGAGGCTCAGGTGGTGTGCGTTGAAGCACTGGGATCACCCTGTCGATAGTGTGTGACAACACTGGCTGGATTAAGCTGCTTTCCTTTGCTGGGACAATGGCGGTCCACTGGGGTGGTACAGCTTGCTGTGACTTTGTAAGTAGTTGTTGAGTGGCGACGGGGCTATGGTCGAATGGCTTGTACAGCTGGAACTTCCTTAGGAATTTGCGATTACGGAGAGTCACCCTGCCGGAACCATCCACCCTTATGACATATTGATCGTGTTGTTTCACCTCTACGACGACGCCAGTCTTATCCCATTTGTTGGGGTCATTGCCGCTCTGGTTCTGGATGCGCACATGATCTCGGAGTCGTAAAGGGGGTAGTTGCTTGGTGTGCTCGCTAAGACGCTCCTCGGCGCGTATATGTCGCTTACGGAGTGTAGATTCTCTCAGGCCAGAGTTGTCTACCCAGACCTTGTGGGGTGTGTAACGGCCAGGCAGCACAGGAATGAAGTCTCTAATGCTGCGTCCGAACACGATCATGGCTGGAGACATCTTTGTATCCTGATCGGGGGTGTTTCTATATTGTAGCATGGCTCTCTGAAATGAGGGTGTATCCAATTCCCCATTTGGGCCTGTATTGTGCATCAGCAGACGCTTGCAGGATTTCACGTCAATCTCAGCCCTGCAGTTGGAATGCGGGTAGGCCACTGATGATAGGCGGTGTCGGACACCCCATGATTTCACGCCAATCTCAGCCCTGCAGTTGGAATGCGGGTAGGCCACTGATGAGAGGCGGTGTCGGACACCCCATGATTTCAGGAACTCCTGGGTTTCCGTTGCCACAAATTCTGGTCCTCCATCGCTGGCGAGTTCCTCTGCGATTCCATAGGTGATGAATTCCTCCCGTAGGCTTTTCACCAGCTCCGCGGCCCCGCCTGATGTCTTCTTTATTATCGGCCAGTTAGAATATCTGTCCACGATAATGAGGTAATGAGCTCCTTTGTATGTGAAGTAGTCGGCACATATGCATTGAAACGGAAACTCGGGGTCGACAGGAGTAGTGGGTGGCGCATTAGGCTGACTGGGTGTTATCCGGTTGCAGTCCATGCAGCTGTTGCGCAGGCGTGCGATATCGGTTGTAATTCCAGGCCAGAAGACGGACACGTTGGCCCTCGCAGTCATATATGTCACACCTTGATGAGCTGCGTGTAAGGCTTTAAGAATGTCTTCTCGCAGGACTGGTGGTATCAGCACCCTGTCCTTGTAGAGTACGACACCGTCTGTTGTTGATAGGTGTTCACGGAAGTTGAAGTATTCCCTCAAATATGGAGAAAGTTGGAGCTTGGTGTCTGGCATACCATCTTCAATGATTTCGAGAAGCCTGAACATTGTTGGCTCGCTGGTTGTGGCCTCTCTAACCTTATTCGATGTCACAGCGGCCATCCCCTCCAGAGCACGTGCTGCAGCCACAGTTATTTCGGCATCGATGCCGGCCGAACAGTCAGGCGCTTCCGTCCGTATCATGCTTAGTATGGCTCGTGGCATGCCATCGGACGCTGCATGGGCGTCGTCGGGAATACAGAGTTTATCAGGCTTCAGCGGGCCTGTTGGATGTCTCGATATGGCATCTGTGGCGAGGTGCCTTTTGCCGGGGATATGTATTAACTTGAATTTGAAAGGCAATGTTTTTTCTTTCAGGTTAAGTAGACGTGGGTTCTTGATATCCTCTAGCTTGCGATCACCCAGGACTTTCAGTAGGGGCTGGTGATCTACGGCCACAATTAAGTCATCACAGCCGAGCACAAAGTAGCGTGTCCTCTCTAATGCATCAGCTACGGCTAGGGCTTCTCCTTCGATCAGTGCGTATCTGGATTCAGCCGGGTGGGTGAAACGGCTGCCGACCAGTGTCACTTTCCAACCGTCGTTGCAGCAGAATGGCACTTCACCGGGGCAGGCACAATGCTTTTGGAGAAGGAAGAATCCAATTCCTTCTTTGGACCAGTCTGTGGTCAGGCATGTCTTTCTGCCCTTGTCGAAGATCTTCACTCCTTGTTGAATGTCCTGAATGATGCCTTCTTTGGACTCTTCGAACAATTGCTGCAATTGATCATCCCAATAGAATGGGGACTTGGGTTTCAGGAGGTCTCTGAATGGTCGCATTCTCTCCGTCATAGATGTGTAGTAGCTGACCTGGTTTACGAGTCCAAACCAAGATCTGACGTCTGTGATATTCCGCGGCACTGGGAATTGCATGATGGCATCAAGATATTTGCTGCAAGGCCTCACCTCATCGGGGGTGATCGTAAATCCCGCGAATTCTACGATGTCTTGCGCAAATCGGAACTTCTCTGGATTGAGTGTGATTCCATTTCTGCCGCACTGATCTAACCATGCGCATGCCTGGACGAAACATTCTTCAATCGTGTCTCCCCATATGCAGGTGTCGTCGATGCATTTGGTCTTGTTAGGAAAGTCTGCAACAATCTCGTCGAATCTGCGGGTGTAACCGTCTCCGGATGCGATATATCCCTGAGGTGTCGTACAGTATCTGTAGCGTCCCCACGGTGTGATGAATGTGGTTAGGTGTCGGTCGCACTCCCTAATGGGCACAGAGTGATAGCCATTCCAGGCATCAAACACTGTTTTCTTCTTGTTGCTTGGCACCGACCTTGCTTGGTGAAATGGCGACTGAGTATGGTGGGTCTCTCTGGAGCAATGAGCATTCAATGCCTGCAGATCAACAGTCCGCCTTGGCTTGCCATTCTTCTTCTTGCAAATTACCATCCTATGACACCATGTGACCGGCTCGCCGACGGGGACAGGTTCGATGACACCTAAGCACACATCTCTATCTAGGTCTGCCTTCACTTCCTCCTGCCAATGTAGAGGGACTGGTATAGGAGTGTGTATGGCAACTGGTTTCGCCTCTGGGTCCACCCTAAGTGCAAGTGGAGGTCCAGCCATGAATGGGAGTCGGGTGTGGGGGCACGTGTTGAAGGTGCTGGATGCGTAATAGTCCAGAAGCCATTTGTGAAGCTTTGCCACGTTGTCTTCTGTTGCTGGAAATGGAGGGACAGTTGGAAGGGTGGGTGGCATGGAGCGGGGAGGGCATGTGCATTTTTCGGCATCATCGTCCACCTCCAATGCCACTTCTGAGTGGGATGCGGTTGCGGCTGCATCTGAATGATGAATATTTCCTCCCTTTGCTTCACCAACTGTTGGAAACGAGGGTGATATGAGGCCCAGGCTTCGCGGCTGAGGTACATATTTGTTGTGTCAGGTGTAACATAACAGACTTGTGCAGTCTCCATAGGGTACCCAGACTTGTCACGGCCTGACAATCTTAGCAGTGCGGCTCCTATGATTTTGATGACGTTACTGTTAACAGCATTCATCTCATGCTGCACAGGGAGTAGATCAATTCTTTTGAGACCCAATCGCAAGATCAGCTTCAGTCCTATGAGGCAGCTCTGGCATCCAGTGTCGGCTATGGCAGTAATGATACTCTCTCGGGGATTGGATGATAGCTTCGTCCCAAAATGTATAATAATCATGAGCACACACCCTTGCTGTTACAGTGATCTTGGGCTGTGGCTGAGACCGACGTTGCTGCCAGCCCGTGCCATCACTAAATACGTGGTGGACTAGCTTCACTGGTCTCCTCCCTGGGAAATTGCCGGCTGCCGTCACGGCTGCGCACATCATGTCGTACACATTACCGCTCTGTTCCGGGCTCTTTTCTCCCTGCTCGAGTTTCTTGTCAACTCTCTGGGAGGTGAAGCAGTGCTTACATAGCTTATATGGCCGGATTCTGCCATCGCGGCTGAGTGGCCTGTTAAATTGCTTGTTGCACTTTCGCACATTTAGCCTGTCGGTCGGCGGTAGCCGGTTGATAATTGTTAGCCTTCTTGTGCTGGCTCATCGCGTGAGCGCCCTCTAGCGTTAAGGATGCTTGCGATCTCCGCCCGGCCTCCTTGGCTTCAATTAATTTTAGTGCAGCCTGAAGGGTCATGTCTTGGTCTTCATGCCCCAGGATCTCGTGTTGAATATCATGGTCATTGAGGCCTCGGATCAACACATATCTGATCATCTGATCTGTGAAGTCCACATCTCTTGGGTTGGCACAAGGACATCTCACAACAAACTTGCATTCATTTGCTTGCCCCCTGAGTCGTGCTGCAAAGTTGCGAACTCCTTCTTCTCGATCCTGGGTCATGCCATGTAGGGCCAGTCTGGAGACCGTCACATTTTCCCGTCGTACGGCGAGGCTTGCAATGGTGAGCAGGATGGCATCCTCATCCTTCTGCTCCAGCTCTTTATCCGTTCTATGCAGGTCTTTGCGAAGGTCAGTGTCACAGCAGGCTAATAACTGGACATTAATATCAGTTGTGGGCAATTTAGTAGCAGCCTTATAGCTTGCCCACAGGCTTGTGAAGTAAGTCCAGTCCTCGCTGGTACAGCCTTTTGCTACAGTTGGCCGGTCTAACGTTTCAGGTTTTGCATAATTGTGGGGGTTGGGGGCGTGAACATTGCTGATGTGAGCCTGTAGAACCACTGTCAGTGCCTCGACGAAGGCCTCACCCAGCTGCTGGGACTGCCATTCACATCCATCTATGGGGCACTTCAACTGCGGCATAGTGTCAATGTTCATTGTGTTATTAGTACGCCTATTATCGCCCACTCAGTTAATAGTTCGTGTTTTGATGCAATTCGAGTGAATTAATGTGCGTGATATGCATGTCTCGACGCGCAGTTAAACAAACCTTTAGGTTAAGACGTTTGGTCTTTTATTTGATGACTTTCGCGCGTGTGCATAGATAAAGATCATTCTCAATACAAGATTTATGATGTTCAAGAATGCACACGTGTGAAAAGCGGTGTATCGGGTACAGATGTTACATAGTTAGGTCGCATACATATAATATCGGACTAACTTCCAGCTAAGCCGAGGCAGGACGGACAACTTATGTTCTGTCAAACTATGTCCATGTTCATGTAGTTGCCATCCAGTATGGACATAAATTCGCTCCGCGGCTCTGGGTAGGACGTGTATGTGGAGGGGAGCTCCAGCAATGGGCCACATGTGTGTGTTTGTGGTGCCCTCCCGAGTCCTTTCAGTCGGTTGAAGGACACTTCTATTGATTGTGTGCAGATCCTTTCATCACCGGTAACATAGCTCAGCCTCAGGAACTTCTTGAGCATCGTTTCATCGAGTCCCTTAGGTGGAGGAACAGTTAACATTGTGAAAAACGAAACTTTTACGCCAAGGGGGTCATGGCCGAATGCCCTCACAAATACGCCACTAGTAAATTGGGCCCAGTAACTTGAAAATTTAAAGTTTTTCAAATTTCGACTTAGTAATTTGAAATTTCGACTTACTAAGACGAAATTTCGACTTATTCTTTTATGCAAGGCTGCAATACCCTTCCGTAACAAACAGTTCGCTTAAACTTTGTTAAAATGTTTTCTGCAGTTGTATAATTGACTGTATATTGAAGATGTTTCTGTAATTATATCTTTGTTAAATAAAGAATGGCGTGGATTCTCGATTTGCAAATATTTGTTGAAGATGGTGGCCATTTTGTTTGTTGCCATGGAGTCTGGCAGAAAAAAGTTCAATATATTTTTTACTCAGACCCACTCTAAAGCATGGACATATACAATTGCACTAACTAATCAAATGGGAGAGAAAAACAGTTGTTGTTATATGATGCTCTATGTTTTGAACTATGTCTATGACGCTATCGTGCGAAATGATTCGATAAAGTAGTTCCGCTTACAAGATGGATATGCCGTCAGCCTTCGTTGTTATGTCGACATGATGTCGACAGCGTCCTCGCAAAAAAAGACGGTATAACATGGAGGCCGAATGTGGGGACTCGAATGTCGACATTGAGAAGCGAATTGCGTAAGATGATGGAACTCATAAGTAGCAGTAGAATATATGACAACAACAGGCGCGGAAGTGTAATGTACCCGTACGTAGTAGTAGTAGTGTAGGACTAGTGGGTGGTTATATAGGTCAGTTGTGTGTTTATTACGTAAGGAGTAGTCGAAGTGGATTAGTAGGCGGACGAGGTTTAGAACAATTTCTAAACTGGACAAAGAAGAAGACAGTTTTCGAATAGACAGTTTGTCATACACCATGGGACCGAGAAATGAAAGTATCTTATCAGATTTGGGTCTCGAAGCAGCTCAAACTGGGGTGTACGCAAATGTTAAGAAATGATTTGATGAATATTTTGCGCGGCGGCGCTATGTGATATATGAGAGAGCAAAATTCTTTCGAAGAGTACAAATGGAAGGAGAGACAGTCGAACAATTCATCCGTGCTCTAAACGAGGTAGCGGACCTGTGTGAATTTCCCGATCGTTCAACGCAAATTCGGGATAGAATAGTGGTCGGTGTTTCTAGAGAAATGCAGAATATAGATTTAACCACTTAACCGAAACGAAGGCTGTGCCAATGGTACGACAAGCAGAAGAAGTTGCACTCAGTCTGGAAAGAGGTGTACGCGGTGTTACCGAGTAAGGCATACACAAAGACAATGTCCTGACATGGAGAGGAAGTGTAGATCATGTGGACAAATTGGACACTATTGGGTGAGATCAGTGGAAACGTGAACAGTTGGATCAAACCAGTTCAAGTGCAAGGGATGATACTACCAGTCATGTTCAAACTTGACACTGGAGCGGATGTCTCGGTGGTGCCAAGTAGGTTATATAAATGAGTTACGCTGGTACCTATTACAAAAAAAGATTGATAGGACCAGGGGGAGACATACACACATACCCGTAATGGGACAGTTTGATAATGTTCTCGAAATAGGGTAGTGTGAGCATCGTGGATGCATGTACGTCGTTGATCCAACTAATACATTGTTAAGTAGAAATGCTTGTATCAAGATAGGGTTGATCAGTTATCATGTCAATGGTGTAAACACACACACGGGTTCATGGATGAGTTAAAACCTCTGTTTTCAACAACATGTTCTACACCAACTGTCAGCTGCATGTCGTCGGCGACACTGATGAGGTGACGGTGACTTCTCTTCTGGTACTTGCGTCTAAATGTGGTCTCCTTTGCCAACTTCTTCTTCAAATTTGTATCTCTTTTATTCAATGACAATGTTGTGGACTGGCGTGAACGTTTCCACTTCCTTGAGTCACTAAATTATGTCAATCCAAAGTCCACCTTGACTGTCGATACAAATGGAAACGAATGCCATTTGGTATCTCAACCGCCCAAGAAGAGTTTCAGAGAAAGACTCCCGAATGCCTTGGAAGGACTCGAAGGTGTATCAGTCGTGGCGGATGCCATACTAATATACGGAAAAGATCGAGCGACGCACGATGGGATATGCGAAAATTCCTCAAACGAGCTAGTGAGTGTGGACTGAAATTGAACAAGAAAAAGTGCAGATTCCACATGACTGAACTACCGTACATCGGGCACATACTTATGTCAGAAGGTGTGAAACCAGACCTGAAGAAGGTATGTACAATCAGAGACATGGAAGCGCGAGGAATCTTCATTTCTGGTCCAAAGTCTGCACTATGATTACTAGGGTGTCACGAGGAAAACGAGGGCTAGAAAGACAGACAAAACTATAAATAAGGGTGACGACGTAGCTTGATTGTTTCACATGGGCAAAACTAGAGGATGTCACTAATGGGGTGGAGAAAGTCCTGGATCCTGGCAAGGGAGGGTATAGTATAATGCAATAAGGCACAAATAATGCATAATTAAGACATCTAGGCACTTAACCAGGACACTAAAGCAGGCACGGGTTGAACAGATCATTCTGTCAGGGATTTTACCAGTAATGGGATACAGGGGTCATGGTTATCGAAATTGCATGAGGATGACAATTAACACACTAGTTCAGCAGCTATGTAGGGAGTAAGTTGGATTTGTGGGGTTGTTTTGTTGGGAGGACTGAGGGACTGGCTTCATCTTAGTGGAAAGGTGCAGAAGTGTTTGCGGATGAACTCTTGGGAAAAGTCGCAGTAGCACAGTAGCATGGGTAGCATCAACAATATAATAAAGTTAATATGTTTGGTAGCAAACATTGTTTAAACTAGAAGCGCGCGTGTTTTACATAGAGGTGCCTCAAACAGGACAAGAAGCCACTAGAACACACAAACCAGGAACAAAATGTCCAAAAAACATTTCCGATGCTGGGTTTAAATGCGTGTGGTTAAATGCAAGGACCATAGTAAATAAGAAAAACGAATTAAACATTATGGTAGAAGGTACTGATCCTCACACAATTGGTACAACCGAATGATGGGCAAACAAACACATAGCAGATGCAAATGTAATACTGGAGTGAAGACCAATAATTTCTTGACAACGTGTTACAACCATCCAGGGAGACAATGTATTAGATATAGTTTTGTCTTCACAAAATGAATCAGTAGACATGTCACAATGTATGAATCATTTGATAACGGTGATAGTTATAAAATACATGTTGACATCAAAGTAAAATCGGAAAGTAACAATAAAAAGAAATACAGGAAAACCTTCCACAAGGGTAAATATAAAGGTATGAGAAAATACTTAGCAAAAATAGAATGTAATAACATGCGGAGGAATAAGCAATTAAATGTTAGAATAAATATGAAATTGAGAGTATCATTGAACAGTGTATTCCCTTGAACAAATAGGAAAACGGCCTAGAAAGAAACACTTGTCAAAAGAAGCTATTAGAAAAATAGCGTACAAGCAAACTATGTGGAGGGTTTTTGGACGTACCCTAACGGAAATGTTGAAGGCATTTAATGCAGCTACGGCTGGAATTAGAAAATTGAAAAGAAGTTACAAGCCAAAAATTGCATTTAACGTAAAAAATTACACACAACTCGCAACAAAAAATTTGCAATGTACGCCTAGCATCAGACATGCCAAGATTACCGGTTTTTCACCTCTTCTACAGGTCTACCGGTCGGTAGAACATTTCTACCGGTCTTTGCGATTTTTGTAAAAATTCTTCATTTTATCGGTAAAATCGACACTGGTGAGCGAAAAATCTCGACTTTCCGGTAGATCCCGTTTGAATCTAAATTTCAGTCTCGATTCCGACGACCAATGATATCGCAGCTACGCGCCCTCGTGATCTATGCTATATAATTATAGCGAGTACAACTACACACCAGAACAGTTTTAATTTTTCTTTCGCTTGAGCTATTTCTATCTACAATTTTTAATCATTGATCACTAGTTTCTCTACGGCACAATGAAGCGCGCCTCGGCGGCTAAGCCGCGGGCACCGCCTAAGAAGGCGAAGTATGCCAACGCATACAAGGTTGCCGATTTTCCATGGGTCGGAAAAAGTTCGCGATCGACGAACCATGCATTTTGCCGTTGGCTCGTCCCGGTGCGCTGGCGAAGACGCTGCTGACGATCCCCAACTCGAACGCTGCTCCAGAGAGGACCTTCAGCATGGTGAAGAAGATCTTCACCGAGCAGCGTTCGCAGTTGGGGAATTCGACTCTGTCAGCACTGCTGAAGTGCAAGTTGAACGAGGACACTATCTGTACTGAGATCGCTCCCTGTGAGCGGTATTTTTATTTTATTTATCAATATTGCCTTATTTAACAGTATTATTCTGTAATATGTACTTTATTAAGTGCCTTTTTATCAACATGATGTTTCATGCTGATTTGTGCTTGTTTTTACATTGCTGCATGTCTAGTCTGTTTGTAATTATTGTTGTATAATTTTTATATATTTTTATCATTTGAACATTTCAGTATAGAATGTGCGTGTTTGCGTAATTGAAATGTGGAGCCTTTTATTGTTTTCACTGCTGTGTTTTTGTCTTAATTTTTATGGACCTTGCATCGTTCTTAGTATTTTTTACATGATTTTTGGCAATGAATTTTAGCACTTTGTATATATTATTAATTATTTCTATTGTATATAATTGTCATTTCTTGTGTATTAGAAGTATATGCTGTTTATGCTTATGTAATTGAAAAGTGGAGCACCTAGCTATTTTCACTGCTATTTCACTGCTGCTTTTTTATCCATTACCTTAATTTGTATGCACCTTTCATTATGCTCAGTATTTTTTACCTGCATTTTAGCTTGTTGTATAATTATGTTATTTATGTACTTATATGTACCTTATTTAAATTGTGTATAATTAGCATTTCTTGTGTATATTAAAATAATGTGTTTAACCATTGTGGTTAATAGTGTGTTTGTCGTGCTGTGATTCGAGTGTGGCTGCCGGTTGTCGACCGACAACGCGACGTCGCGACCCGGAATTTTTGTCATACGCGCTAATCTACCCCTTTCGGGCCTTCCGAACTTGGCATGTCTGCCTAGCATTAAAGTTACTCAACAGACACGCCAAGGAAGGAACGAGCTGCGGTTTTTTAAGACGCCAAATAATGATATGGGTTTCTGGCGATTTACCTGATTTAGCGGTTTTCAGATCTTGTCGACATTCTTTCTATTTTCTATTACTTCAATGCATGAAGTGATACCACACAAACATTTGCATAATTGGAAAGCATGGACGGATCCAGACCCTAAAAAGGGGTATACAGTTTCCCAAAAAAGACACCAGGTGGCAGGTCTTCTTGTTATCAAATTTGGTATAGCATATACTCACGCACGCACGCACGCACGCACGCACGCACGCACGCACGCACGCACGCACGCACGTAAGCAAGCACGCAGCCCCTTTTATAAGGCCATCCCTTCCGAAAGGTGCAATGGGCTTATAAAAGGTCTGAACGCCTCATTTACTACAGGGCAAAGAGGACTCTGGTGAAGAGATGGCTTCTTGTTTTAGGGGCCTTATAAGAGAGGGCCATTGTATGTATAGACTACAGTAGATTGTGCATGCGATTTATAAAATAGCATGAATAATTTTTTCAAATTCATGGTTTTTTAATTCATACCACCACCTATTGTCATGTTAATTAAATACATTTTAGTTTGAAATTGTGTGATGATATTCAACACATCCACACCACCAGGGTAGATATGTGCTAACACATGTGCATCACAGCGATGAACAAGAACAAGAAAGTTTATTTTTGACCCCCTTTACAATACAAATAATTTTTTTGGATAAAAACAAAATATGCATTAATATGTACACATGTGAAAATACGAACACAATATAACTTAATATATTGAAATATGTGTGATAATATGTAAAATAAATTGTAGTAGATAGTATTTTATCAGTGTTCTGCCCAAGTTTTCAAAAGGGCAGGGTGCCATTTTAGAAAAAGGGCACGTACAGCGCGGTGAGCAATGGTTAAAAAGGCACTTGCGACGCGCGACTAAATAGTTAACATGACACATTAAGGCATTGCACAGTTTAGTTTATTGCAAGACACACGACAATGAATGTGAGGCACATGCTACACAGGGACACCAAACCCTAGCCGACACTTGCGCTCTGAGAGCCAGGCTTTGGCTGCTGCCGCCACACACTCCTCAAACATAGCATCACTGCAGTTCATCTTGTTGCGCAGGAGAGCCTGCAGTGTCTCTGTCTTCAGTCAGTTGCGGTGCTTCGTCTGCATCAGCGCCAACTGACTGTCTTTGTAACGACTCACCAAAAAACATTAACACTTACAGTAATGATATCGGTAGGAAATATGTACAAGAACAAACGTGGCATAATAAATTACTCATTAGTAGCCACTACTGAATTTGTATTTAAAAACAACAGTTGCCATTCCAACCATCACTACTACACTCTAGGCCAGTATGCCTACTTACTAATAGTTGCTAGAGGTGGTATGTGCCATTATTTTTCCTCAATACAATTGAAGGTTAACAATTTTATCATCAAAGCACGCACACACACCATCACTGCATGTTTTTTACGTCGGCGAGTGTCAAATATGTCAACACTCAGTCGACGTGAAAATAGATGACAAATCTATGTTAAAATACATGGGAGCCCGCATTCTAGACAAGTGGTCAATGACTATTAGTACCACTAACAACTTATGAAATCCATCGAGCAGAACATATATCACAATAGTGTAAATAGCCCGGCCCACCAGGGTCGGCTGCACTTATTTGTTCAGTTATATCGCCATTGTTGTATAAGCATAACTCCCTAAGCCAAGAGCAAGGCTAAACTTAAAATAAGCAAAGCGACTGTTTGAATTTGTGTGAATTTCCACGCATTCAGGTTAATTTTACCAAACTTACCGAGCGTTTAGCATTTTGGTTGACATACTGTTTCTTGATTTCGTTTTAATTCTGTCAAGTGTCGAAAAACCTCTTTTACAGTCGGCTGTTGACATTGGAATCAACTGGTAGATCTTGGCCACCACACCGCTATATTTGGGAACATTTGGCCTAGTGGAAGTCCTCTTCACAACAAACTCATCATTTCAATTTCTGGAGATTCTGGTCGGCAACAACCGTGTGTTTGTAGAGTTGCCACTTGTGTGTTTGTATAGTTGCTTCTCGGTCTCGGTCTAGTCAAGCTGAGGCAGGCCATCACAATCAGGCAGAAGTGCATCGATCTTGTCATTTCCATGCTGGTTCAGTGCTGCCTGGTCATTCCTGAGAAACTGACATGTGTCCAGTGCAGCTGTCATCCACGTCGCCGACATCAACAGCCTTCTTTTCACCCACGTGACAGGCATCAACAACCTTCTCATCATCCATGTCGCCGGCACCAACAACCTTCTCATCATCCACATCGCCGACACCAACAGCCTTCTCATCATCCACGTCGTCGGCACCAACAGCCTTCTCGTCAACGACGTCACAGGCATCAACAGCCGTCTCATCATCCACGTCGCGGGCACCAACAGCCTTCTCATCATCCACGTCACAGGCATCAACAGCCTTCAAATCATCCACGTCACAGGCATCAACAGCCTTCTCATCATCCACGTGACAGGCACCAACAGCCTTCTCATCATTCACGTCATCGGCACCAACAGCCTTCTCGTCATCCACATCACAGGCATTAACAGCCTTCTCATCATCCACGTCACAGTCATCAACAGCCTTCTCATCACCTATGTCGGTGGCACCAACAGCCTTCTCATCATCCGCGTCACAGACATCAAGAGCCTTCTCATCACCCATGTCGGGGACACCAATAGCCTTCTCATCATCCACGTCGGGGGCACCAACAGCCTTCTCGTCATCCACGTCACAGGCATCAACAGCCTTCTCATCATCCACGTCGGGGGCACCAACATCCTTTTCGTCATCCACGTCACAGGCATCAACAGCCTTCTCATCACCCACGTCGGGGGCACCAACAACCTTCTCATCATCCACGTCACAGGCATCAAGAGCCTTCTCATCACCCACGTCGGGAGCATCAACAGCCTTCTCATCATCCACGTCGGGGGGCACCAACAGCCTTCTCGTCATCCACGTCACAGGCACCAACAACCTTCTCATCATCCACGTCGCCGGCACCAACAGCCTTCTCATCATCCATGTCACAGGCATCAACAGCCTTCTCATCACCTACGTCGG
>BSQZ01000212.1:50000-98197 GCA_033239005.1 Lamellibrachia satsuma | reverse complement strand
ATAGCCATTAGACCTGTACAAGTGAATCAGATGACATTTAATGTCCACATTATGTTATAGTATTCAACAAGTGTGATAGACATGTGTACAGTAAATGCACGATACTTTTGATATTAAAATCATAGCTCGTTAATCCAGACACATACAGTGGGTATCAAGGTGTCAGGATTAACCAAGTTCCACTGTCCTTTGTTGTACATTAACTATATTTTATGTATTTTTGTATAATTGTTACCTGAGAAACTGAAAGGAGGTGGAGGGAGTGCAACTGTTTCCACAGTATCTGGAGTTTCCTCAACTTCTGAATCTGAAACTATTTTCAGGGTTGTACAGAGTTTGTCTTGGTAGAATACCGATATGTTCTTGAAGTTAAACCTACAATCAAATTGATATTTGTCCAGAATCAGACACCAAAGTCTTTCATAACAACAGAATGTCCACAAATCACATTTCAAAATCATTTGTGAAAATAGAAAACATGTACACCACATTAACTTCCCATCAAATAAGGTAGAATAAGAAATGTGTTGCAAACACATGTACACACTATACTTATGAATGTTGAATAATGTATGATATAAAATTTTACAATTGATTTTATTTGAATAAAAAGTCCATGTACAAATGTTTGGATAAAAGTATTGGTCATCTTTAAAATTCTGTAACATATAGACACCTCTCATTACAGACCGCTCTACTGGGAAGATATACATATTGGATGATAAAAGCAAATATGAGATGGGGCATTTTAATTTTCATTACCATCTTCTCCACACTCCTCACTAACTACTGCCGGTGAATCAGGAGATTGGTAGCGTTTTGGCTTTTGGCAATGCCGCTTCCCCTGTGCTTCATCTGGCTCAACATTAGATGTATCCTCTGCCTTTTTCGCATACTTGGAAGCTGTCTCATAGTCGGGGTACTCTGAATTAATCAGGAAAATGTCTCAACTTACAACAAAAACAAAGGATCTCCTTGCCTAAATGGACAAATGTTTAACAATTATTGGTTGGCAGTATACAATACATTTAGAATCAATGAAGCCTGTTGTCACACACTCACAAATGGGTTGATGACAATAGCATGAGTTAATTTGTTGGTAAATTGTTGTAAAGCATGCATATACAATGTTGTCGGCCTTCTCATTTTCCATTTCTAATTAATTACAAAATAGCCAATGGTGCGTTTTTGATTCTAAAAACAATCACATTTTGACAATTCTCTATCATGAGAACATGACTGCAACAAACCACCCCTCCTATATTCTACTTTACATATCATGAATCTAATATGTAACTATGAATAATGTGCATTACCAGTTTTGCCTATGATGCGAACATTGTATGCTGTCCACTGCGCCTTGTCAGGCATTTCATTCCTCTTTATTTTCTTCTTCTGGTCATTTCCAGATGGCCAGTAGTAAATTTTCTGCCAAGTTAAACAAATATGACAAAGATAACTAACATTAAATTAAATAGTTAATGTAACAAACTGACATTATCTTTGTCTATTTGTAGATGTATTTAAGTATACATATTGAGAGACAAAAAGTTTGGCTATTTGATATTTTGGCTGCGTTTTCTGTCACGGGTTTTCTCAAAATATAACCCAAATGTTTTTACACGAACCCTCCCCCTCTCCACTAAAACAAATTCTTACGTAGTCAGCCTGGGTAATGTCTGCAAATAACCAATTAAGCCATAATTAGTATTCCACACAAAAATTGCATTTTTATTACTTACCCCATCTCCTCTTTTTTCTATCCATGATGTTGGTACGCATTCCACTTCCACAGCATCACCTTCTTTGAAAAGAACCACAGAGTATGGCATGGCTACACTGAAACCAAGGAGATGTGAAATCAAATCAAAACTGTTTACAAATCAGCTTGTACAGTTTTACACAGGCAAAGCTTATATTTTCTCTATGCTTTAAAATAATTGAAAAATTTAATATTAATTACACTGACATTCAACGAATTCCACAGTTTTGTCCCATACTAATACATAATCAATGACATAGCCCAAGCTTCTATCAGTTGATACATAGGTTCTGGAAAACTGATTTTGTTTTCATGTGCAGCATGCATTTCTATGCCTTACAAATTACATATGAATGTTTTATTCATCTCTATATTTTAATGTTTGTAATATGTTAGCTATAACAGGTGGCTCAAATATCATGGCTATTAACATAATACAATATGATTTTTTACAAAGGACATTAACAAAGTAAACATGTGTGTGTGCGTGTGTACCTCAGTAGTCATGAAGGAGCTGAATAAACACAATGTCACTGCCAGAGTCCCTCCTTATACATCTCTTAGTTAGGACTTTTCCTTCCACAATTTTCATTTCATAGTTTGTTCTCCGCACTTTGCAGCCACCAATAGTCCGAGAATCACAGGGGTGCATAAATAAAGCCCCTGGTGAATGGTAAATCCTGCATTTGTATGTGTCTTCTTGTCTATTCTCCACACAAACCACTTCACAGTACTAGATCTGTATGCATTATCTGGCCGTCTATGATAAATATGTCTTTGTAGAGTTGTATACTCCTCTTCATGTTGTATTTCTTTGAAGAGTCTTTTCACAATTTGGGCGGCAGGATTTCCGCCAGACCTCACCTTTCTGATGATTCACTCTCACTGTATGATTCTACTTCCCTGTCAGTAGGGATGTCATCAGTAATAGTATCACTGTATGCATTGTCATCATAATCATCATTAGTAACATTGTCACTATGGTGGTCATGTTCATCACTGTGGTCATGTTCAACACTGTGGTCATGTTCATCACTGTGGTCATGTTCATCACTGTGGTCATGTTCAACACTGTGGTCATGTTCAACACTGAGGTCATGTTCATCACTGTGGTCATGTTCATCACTGTGGTCATGTTCATCACTGTGGTCATGTTCAGCATTTGTGTTATGCTCAACTTGGTCATTATTGCTTACTTGAAATTCTGTCACACCTTCTGATGTTTCATTTTCGGAAGTATCTCCAATTAATTCACGTGTATCTGCATCTATTTTGGACTTTATTCTCTTTTCCGACATCCATCTTCTGCAATATTCCCGTTTCCGTGCTCTTTTCATATGGGCACTCAACGCGTCTATATCCTGCTCAAACAAATTTCCTCCATAACTAATGATGCAGAAGATAAGTCATGGCAGATGTTATATGTTGGCCAATCCCCTACTAAATGGACAGTTGATCAACAGTGTCAGTACCCCTAGCTGGCAGATAACCCTGTTGAAACTTGGAACTTAATTAGTGTTGCTGCTAGGGGTAGTGTAGTACTACTATACCACCCCTTGCTATAGTGATGATTACACAAAATAAGTAATGTCACTGGACACAACTGTCTCAGATCTACACAGTGTTAAGTTGGTAGATTAGCCTTATATTTGACAAGGATAACATTCGGGAAAGTACATGTGACAGCGTGCTGCATTTTGAGATTGATCTTGACATCAAGTTTAACAATGAAAAACAATACATTTGTAATACTAATACATTCTAAGTGACTTTTGGTTATTCATCAGTTAGCTACATACCTCGTTGCATCTACAGTCGAGCCTCGTTATAACGCGGTAGTCGGGGTCCACGACTTCGGACCGCGCTGTAAGCGAGGCGCGTTAGGTGTTCTCATATCTGCCACCAGGGAGCTACTAAACAACAGCGACCCCCGCCCGCTGCACCAAGCCCAAGAACGCTGTCGAAGCCCCGTGTGCTTGCAGCATTATCTTATACGGCAATATGCAGTTTATGGAACTTATTAAACGAGTATACTAGCATCAACGTGTATTATTTTTAAATGTCACACCCTCTTGACTCTTGAACTGAATAAAACACACGTACGTATTTTGTTATGGAATAGATCTACTACGATGATGATGTACTGGACCAACAGGCCTACGAATCGAAAATAATAACCTGGACCTGAGCAGCCGAAAACGTATATGATTTGACAAACGTAGTATGTAAGCTGATAAAACACAGAAAAATACAATAGGTAGAATTAATAATTGTTTCACCTCGTCTTTCAACCGATCTCGACCGAAGCATACATTTATTACGCACCACTTAACATCGTTTCATATGCGGATGATGAATTCGTATTTTCTTGGTTTCGCGTCGCGAAAACAATTAAATTTACGATGTAATGTAATATTACGCGGATTCGGATATAACGCGGTCGGTCTTGGATCCTGAATTTCTGCCGCCAGGGGAAAATGCCAACTGGGCCTGCTTAAACCTACTTAGAATTGCTTTGACAATTCTCAAGAAACATTAGGTGAACAATGTCAATGAACGAGTATCAACGTGTTGTTTGTTTTGCGCTGTCGCCGACATCAATCGCTGTCGCTGGCTTCGCTTCACACATTTTGATATTATTATAACATAAACAAAAATTTTTTATTACATTTTTGAAACAATTTTCTGATGTTTTTAAAACAGCATTGTGTTTGCTGGGCTCAGCCATAAAATTAAAGCTTTTCTGATACCTTTCAAAGTGAAATGTTTTAATAAAACATTAAAAAAAATTTTTGTGATGTTATGCTCCTTTGTCAAAAATGTTTTTATGATGTTATATATATGTTTTAATAAAACATTGTTCAAAAAAGGTTTTTCAAATGTTTCCAAGATGGCACATTTTGATATTATTATAACATTAAAAAAACATTTTTATGACATTTTAGAAAACATTTTTCTGATGTTTTTAAAACAGTATTGTGTTTGCTGGGTTTAGCCATAAAATCAAAGCTTTTTTGATACCTTTCAAAGTGAAATTTTTAATAAAACATTAAAATAACATTTTTGTGATGTTTATGTTCCTTTGTCAAACATGTTTTTATGATGTTATATATATGTTTTAATAAAACATTGTTCAAAAAGGTTTTTCAAATGTTTCCAAGATGGCACATTTTGATATTATTATAACATTAAAAAAACATTTTTATGACATTTTAGAAAACATTGTTCTGATGTTTTTAAAACAGTATTGTGTTTGCTGGGTTTAGCCATAAAATTAAAGCTTTTTTGATACCTTTCAAAGTGAAATTTTTAATAAAACATTAAAATAAAATTTTTGTGATGTTTATGTTCCTTTGTCAAACATGTTTTTATGATGTTATATATATGTTTTAATAAAACATTGTTCAAAAAGGTTTTTCAAATGTTTCCAAGATGGCACATTTTGATATTATTATAACATTAAAAAAAAAATTTATTACATTTAAAAAAAAAATTCTTATGTTTTTAAAACAGTATTGTGTTTGCTGGGCTCAGCCATAAAATGAAAGCTTTTCTGATACCTTTCAAAGTGAAATGTTTTAATAAAACATTTTTGATGTTATGTTCCTTTGTCAAAAATGTTTTTTATGATGTTATATATATGTTTTAATAAAACATTGTTCAACAATGTTTTTCAAATGTTTCCAAGATGGCAAATTTTGATATCATTATAGCATATACAAAAACATTTTTATGACATTTTAGAAAAAAATGTTCTTATGTTTTTTAAACAGTATTGTGCTTGCTGGGCTCAGCCATAAAATCAAAGCTTTTCTGATACCTTTCAAAGTGAAATGTTTTAATAAAACATTAAAATAAAATTTTTGTGATGTTTATGTTCCTTTGTCGAAATTGTTTTTATGATGCTATATATATGTTTTAATAAAACATTGTTCAACAATGTTTTTCAAATGTTTCCAAGATGGCACATTTTTATATTATTATAACATTTAAAAAAAACATTTTTATGACATTTTAGAAAAAAAAATTCTGATGTTTTTAAAGCAGTATAGTATTGGCTGGGTTCAGCCATAAAATCAAAGCTTTTCTGATACCTTTCAAAGTGAAATGTTTTAATAAAACATTAAAATAACATTTTTGTGATGTTTATGTTCCTTTGTCAAACATGTTTTTATGATGTTATATATATGTTTTAATAAAACATTGTTCAAAAAGGTTTTTCAAATGTTCCCAAGTCGGCACATTTTGATATCATTATAACATTAAAAAAACATTATTATGACATTTGAGGAAACATTTTTCTGATGTTTTTAAAACAGTATTGTGTTTGCTGGGCTCAGCCATAAAATCAAAGCTTTTCTTATACCTTTCAAAGTGAAATTTTTAATACAACATTAAAATAACATTTTTGTGATGTTTAGGTTCCTTTGTCAAACATGTTTTCATGATGTTATATATATATTTTAAAAAAACATTGTTCAAAAATGTTTTTCAAATGTTTCCAAGATGGCACATTTTGATATCATTATAACATTAAAAAAACATTATTATGACATTTGAGGAAACATTTTTCTGATGTTTTTAAAACATTATTGTGTTTGATGGGAATGTTTTAATGATGTTTTAAAAACATCACTGAAAACTGTAAAATTACGTTATCTTAAAAACATCTGTATGATGTTTCTGAAATTTTACATAACATTTTATTTACATTTACGAAATGTTATTGAAAAATGTTTTCGTTATAACATGTATATAACCTTTATCAAATGTTATAAAAATGTTATGTGTTTGCTGGGCGGTCACATAATCTCACCGGCAGCAGAATACGTTCGACCGCAGTGATGTCGAGGTTGTTGTCGGCTGGACGATAGTAAGCCAGATGTCAATAGATCGTGGAGACGGCGATGTTTCATGACGACGGCTGACGCGGACGCTCTGGTGTCACACACGGGGAAGACAGTTGAACGGTCAGCTGGACGTACAGTATGTCAGCCGGCAATATGTCGTGGAGACGGCTAACGTGTCGTGACGACGGCTAACGTGTCGTGACGATAGCTCGTGCGGACGCACTGGTGTCGCGCGCGCGGGGAAGGCAGTTGAACAGTCGGCTGAACGCTCTGTAAGTCGGCCGTCAACATGACTTGGAGACGACGAACGTGTCGTGGACGGTCCCATTACGTTGATACCCCTTTTAATATAATGTACCACGCCAAAAGCGAAAACATCATGGGTACAATTATTGCATAACCTGGTCATGCCCCATGCCTAACAATAAACTTCCAATGTGGGCTCCCACACCACACTTGGATACTATTATTGCATAACTTGTCGATGCAATTCGTCTATATACACTCTAACATTTACCTCACCATATTCAGGAAAATAGTTCATATAATAGCAATTCGCAGAAATTCGACATTATGACACCTACTTGTGTAAACACACAAAATGGGGATAGGCAACAACGATCCGATTGAAGTGATCCTTTATACTATTTACTCTCGGTCCACCAAAAAAACTACCCCAACACCTGTAAGAAAACCTCAAGTAAAGGTACGTTGTTATACAGCACGCTATCCAGTCCTTGGGATTGTTCAACGTGCTTACCATCGAGGTACCGAGAGTAATGGTGATAATACAAGTCACAATACAATGGTGAGATAGGTCTGCCAATCATTAATAATCTCACGTGCCCATTAAATGATATGCGCACATAGGCTTAGGTGGTTATATTCTTGATATCGAAAAATTGTTTTTAAAACAAAAACAATAGTAATATATTAACCTACTGCCTTGATTTGGCATGTACCAACTACAAATCAGCATAACTAAATAGTACTGTAATTGTATTTAGTCTGAAAAATAAAATGATACTCTGTAATAAATCATCTATCCGTATAACATGGATAGGTTATATTAATTGAAGGTGTGCAAGTGTGCAGGTGTCAGACAATGCTTACGTCATTTGACGCAGCAGTGTCTCGGGAATGTCCGCAGGAGTTACGTAACACAGGCGTCAAATACGGCGCAGCTTGAAACATGCGTCCTGTTTACTTCGTACTTGATGGACAACACCCTGAGTGTCTGTGTACAAGATATTCCTATTGAAAGACCAACAGTCAGAAATCAGTTCATTTTTTTCCAAGTTCATACAGAAGTTCAGAACGAGTTTTCGTGAGGTGTTCATTAACAAATAAACGAAGGTTTAGACCCGAGGCTGTATTGTGATGTTTTAGGTTGATTCGAGCTGTGTATGTCCCTCCGACGTTCGCTATTTAGTGTAAAAATCTTAGTGCGTGGTCGCCCGCCATCCGTTTTAGGGCGGCCAATTCTGTGCGCTCGCTCAATCTCTCTGAGACTGCAGGACTGAGGTTAACTTCATATGATCATTGACAATGTCTAGGATTGCATTTTCAATTTCACAAATACCTACAGATTCGGGTATTCCTTCTATTCTCAAATTGGATCTTCTAGAATATTGCTCGATGCTGTCGTTGGCCGATTCTAACAAGTCGACTCTACTTTCAAGTTGTTTGATTTTCTCGTCCTTCTCTTTCACAGTTTGTTTTAGTTGCTCAGTCTGAGCTGCTAAGTAGTCTATTTTGTCAGCAATCTCTTGCGGGAACAGAGCTCGTTTCAATTGTTTTATAACATCACTGTCACTCAGAGTTGCAATAAAGGAAAGTTTTAGTAGTTCATTGTCAGTACCTTCAAAGCGAGTAGCCTCTGACGAGCTTTTTTGGCGATGCTTCGGCGGCATGATGTCTTAGTGTCGTTGGTTACACGTCTGATAGGTGTGTCAAATGTGGCATGTCCAAGATGGACGTTCAATATGGCAGCACGCTGAATCTGACATACCCATAGATTATGTGCAAATCCACCCCCATCTTAGGGTACTGTGAATGTTTACCTCACCAGATTCATTGTACGGATCGTTGGAAGTTCGATGCCATTAGATAACTTCATTATTTTCCGTCGCATTTGTAACAAGAGAACATCGTCACACGAGAGCTCAACGAAACGCGGCCTGCTCCGTCCGACGTCATGAGTCGGACCATATATAAGTTAACGTTTCCGCCTGATTGTATCCCTACCAATATTATCTCGACAATATCCTATCTTTAAATACATGGATTCTATTCCGGAAATACTGTTTATTAGACAAAATATATCCTGGATATTGTTCTTCTACTGCTTTATATATACAGAATGTCTGCAAATTGTCCAGTTACTGAGGTTTATTTTGACTGTCTTTGGAGACGTACAATGAATTATAGTTAGTAATTTATTATTTAAGCAGTCACATCAGTCAAAAATGTAATTTGCTGGCCCAGTAATTTGAGTTAATAAAAAATTAAGGTGGCTCCTCGAATGTTAGTATTAAATTCATGTATCTCATGACCCTATTGTCTTATCAACTTATGCTCCTATTGCATGCCATGATTTTGTCTATCCATTATACACTTTTGATTGGTCGATGTATGTATAATTATTATAATTTGTATTTACTGATGTAAGAATTATTAGGCGTTGTTATTTTTTCTTAAATAAAAGCATTCCTCTTCACATAACAGGCGGGTCCACACTAACAACAAAGAGGTGCCCAGTTTCCCAATAAAACACCAAGAATAGCAACTATAGTTATCCATATTTCCACACAGACAGCACTTTCTAGAAAACAGCACAATGGAAGGTATATAAAAAAAATTATTACGTAACATTATATATACTAATTTACTTAAATATCTAATGCTTGTAATTCAAGATCCTCTCAATGTGACTTACCAAAGCCGTTACTGTGGATATACTGAAGGTGTGGTTCCACGTTCTCTATGGAGATGACCTTGAATGATGCCAAGGGCATCAAGCCAGGCTGTGTGCTGATCATGCCATGGAAATTAGCTGTGTCCTAACCGTATCCATCCAGACTAATATGACTTTAGCTGTAATCATAATCAATGCTTCAATTTGGATTAATTGAAAAGAGAATCAAGCTTTCTCTTGTATATTTTATCTTAAATTACACAACTGTGGATATAAGAGTGCATAAACGTTATATAAAAGTGACCTGGTTATCATCATTAAAAAATAGCAACAACACGTTTTTCAATGCCCCTACTAATATTTTCTTATTTTCTAGCATAAAAAACATGCACACTGTGTTTTATTTATCTGTTTTGTCACGGTTATAACGCAAAGCATGTTAATCGTGATGACAAGTAAATATAAAGCTTCAGTTATTTTTAATTATTACAACGAATATGGGTATATCAAGGACACATTAGCTATACTTTAATACTTTTTACCTTAATACACAAATCTCAAAAACTGCTGTATTTGCAAGATATTTATGAAATACACATCACAGTTTCATTCAAAAGATGACAATTAAAATATGATGAAACAACATCCTCATAGAAATAGCGAATTGCTGGTGCAATTTTGCTCATTTGCATAACATTTCATTTGTCCATATACTTATACAAAACTATCTCCGCTGCGACCCCCTAGAGACCACTGATTGGCCGTCACGAGGAGCCTTACCTGCCAGTTCTGTGTCGTGTCATGGCATGGCACACCCCGACCTTGCCTGCCCTGTTGAGTGCAGCCACCGTATGATTTGCCTGCCAGTTCTGTGCCATGGCATGCCATACCCCGACATTGCCTGTCATATTGAATGGAGCCAATGTGAGCGAAAAATCTTCCACGGTGAGAGATTTACCTGCAAGTTCTTTCATTGTATGCCACACCCCGACCTTGCATGTCATACTGAGTGCAACAATCATGGGATATTTAACTGCCAGTTCAGTGTCATGGCGTGCCACACCCTGACATTGCCTGTCCTACTGAGTGCTGCGAGTTGATTGCCAATGAAGAACAGGTTGTTCATGACAACATACATTTGGAATTTGCCTGCAAAGGGAGAGAACACTTTTATTCAGTGAAGTAGCACGACGTTTTCACCTTACACTAAGCACAAATTTGAATAAAACAGTTGTTTATGGACCTGCTAAATTGATATATTTAATTCACATAAAAGTACCTCTGTCTGAATGAATCAGTTTAGTCGCCTGTACTAAAAAATTCAATTCAAATGTATTGTAACTCTATACAATAAGAACAAATACAAAGCAGAGCGAAGTCCTATCTAATCGCATAAAGTGAACAATATGGGAAGAATAATGTATAATGTTGTACTCCCTTTTAGTTTCATCAACTACAGTTTTGAGCTATGGGTGGTTTGGAACATTTGTGTTTGGCGAAATAGATTTGTACTTAGCAGAGACTGAAAACCATATAAAACTGCACGTGCAGTAATGTTACAGGAACTAGTTGCCCACCCAACCGAATTACGTAGTCGTTGTCCACACGCTCTCTTCATTATAGGGGCATTGTTAGCATACATTGTTAGCATACTTCAATATAGGGGCTGCCTCTGTGAAGGTGCAGAGGCAGTATGCGAAAAGAAGGAAGCCTGGAAAGAAATAGAGAAGACCAAGGAGAGAGGAAATCAACCGGATTCAAGGATATACACACATACGCTTTTCTCAATCGTTATATACTATTTAAGACTAAGATGACGGACACAATAATAAGGGTGAAGGACATGGAGTCCGCCAGTTAACCCGTAACGGTAATTAGTATACACGGTAATTAACGTCAACCCCACAAAGAATAATATAATGTGACTACGCAACAGGATGATGAACAAATCAAAATGGCAGGCCTAACTTAATTTCCAGGTCTATAGCCGTGAATGAAAACCGGTCACATGCATAAACATAACAAACCGCTATCGCCGTATCTTATTTTACCCATGTTATGGGTGGTCGCATAAGTTTGCAAAGTCAAAAACACGTATAGTGTTTAGGACTTTGCGAACTTATACTACCATCCCTTATTTGTCTGATGTCTAAGGACATCTTTAAAACAATGATGCAATTATAATACATGACTAATACAATTTCATAAACATAATGCACATAATATAATTCTGAAGTTCTGAGTAATAGCCCAAACAATCACAAATGTACATAGACATGAACTTTGTTTAGACACAAACGTCAACAATTATGTCCAAACCAACGACTATTCTGAACTGACGTACGTCGCCTCTAAACAACATACTAACAGAGGTTCAGCACGTGAAACATGTAAGTGTACGTGGACGTGTACATGTAGCTAGCGGCCCCTACGCTTACATTTTAGTATCTACACATTCGCCCGTATTTAATTCCTTAGACCTTGATATAATCCCATTCCTTCTACGAGAGAAGAAGGAACATTCCAGAAATGTTCCTGCATTATCAAACAGCACAATTGAAACACAGTTTCGTCACAGGGATGAAACTTTTGCATACACATTCCTCTTGGTAGGCGGCGATGCGTTGCTGGTTGACTTCTCAGAGTTCGTTATGAACACCGTAAATATGCGGTAGGTGAAACATAACTATTGGCTTTCCACTTGGAGACACTTGCTTTCTTGACGGTCTAATAATGTGGATATACCAAATATGGACAATGCTATCAAGTTCTTCTTAGAAGAGAGAGAAAGATAGAGAAAGTGGAAAAAATAACAATAAATGAAGATACTATTATAACGTACCATAGGCCTGGAAACTAAAATAAATAACGTGCAAAAGTATGATTTCTGATAAGCGGTGTGGTGATCGGTGTGGTGGAATTTTGGAATCACACACACGCACACGCACATTTTGCAGAAGTCATTCCAGAAAACCATATCTATTAATGCTAAAGATGTGACAATACTGTTATTGACATTTGTTTATTTCATAGCTACAAACCAACTATCCCAGTAGCGAAAAAACTTTGAGAAGGGAAATACGGAGTTGAGTACGTAAACCGTGTCTTTCCGTTGTCCCATAATTAATAATGTCTTATGATACAAGCAACCTAAATAATACAAGTGGTCTTAAATTACGACCGTTCATACAAATTTAAATTATTCTATTGGGTCACACCCTCATGAGAAAATGTGACTTCCACATTTTAAAACCAACATTATTATGATAGGTATCATGCCTAATGTATGGAACAATAATTTTTTAACAGTGTTACGTAGTGGACAAAGGTTAATCGTGGATAGAAATCTATAGGTAATTATTTTGACAAAGATGTTTACAACAATGAATTCTGTAGGTCTGCCCAAGATGGGAGGAACATCGACATTTGGTAGTTTTTGACCTATAACCTGTGCTGTGTTGAAATGCAAGAGAGGAAACAAATAAACCAAAATTAATATTTCAGTAGGCGATATATCCAGTAGGCTACATAAACAAAACGTTTGGTCTGAATTATTTGACCGTTATATGTTGCTAGTTGAATGTAAAGCTTGCTTTTGATACTAATTTATTATATAATTACCATATGTATACATGAATGCATTAAATTGTATTAATAAAAAAAATACATACGACTATTTTCACATCTTAAAATGTTTTTACATGATATATATATATATATATTAGATTTTTTGAGCTGTAAAATAACTATCCTTTTAGGACAATAAAGTGAATTGGTTGATTGATTTTTTTATGCATGAATAGTTGGGGCTAATGTCACTGCAATTAGCCTACATTTAAGAATATGGGAATTACTGTTATTTCCTGTTGTATAGTTCGTGGTCATTATAAGTTGATAACTGTTATTATACACATGATTGTGCAAAGTTGATTCACCATGGAATTGTGCTTGTTAATGTTTTAGTTGTCCTTGTATTTTTGATTGACTGGATCAAATTTGTAAAACATGCTAATGGGTATTGCATGGTATTGGCATTCAGCGTTATGGTGTTGTGTACTGCATATTTTGTACACAGAAATTGTGTTGCCACATAGTTGTATATTAAAAATGCCATGGCAGCTGCATAGTTCAGAGTGAGTAGACCAACAGGCTTAGGATCCTAAATACTGACAATGCCCCATTTATATCATACAGTAATGAATTGGGAGAGAATATGTGTATGTATGAGTCATGAATGAATGGGTACAATTTATTAAAATGGCTTTTATAAATATAATAGTAATAATTGTATTATTATGCCCAATGATACATGTTTAGCATTGATCATATTTATCCTAGATTGTGAGTGCATTATTTGAGTAGAAGTAAACGTCAAATCAATTGTCACACAGTTTATTCATGCACACCAGTGCAACAATTTGAAATCTTACATAACATTACTTATAAGACGATTCAATCAAAGAGTGGGTCTGCTAAGTATGCACAATCGGCAGCGAATACAAATGACAACAAATTAACATAACGAGGCTTAGTGCAATCGATAGTGTCACATCTGGCTAACCAACAATTGCATTGGCGTGTTCTTCTTTCAGGCCAAGGGCTTGAAGTGTTTGACCAAACAGAAATGGTTCGATATGAAACCTCTTGTACGATGCGCTGCAATGGAATGAATTACACATATAATGCAACTGTAAAGCTCCGTGAACAATATTGGATGTGGCGCTGAACAAAATAAATATTATTATTATTATGATGAGAAATCCTGCACAGCCTAATACAGAAGAAACATACAATTGACCCAGTAGTCTTCAAGGAATACTGTTAGAATAACACCTCTATTATAAGTGTGTTGCTTTGTGAATTTGTTATTTGAAGTTAGCAATGTGTCAATGACATGCAGATTTTTTAATCCATTCGTGGACCTTCATTATTCTGAATATGAAATTCAAACAGGCTATTCACATAGTAGAGAGTTTGAAATAAAATAATGTCAGATTTGATGAGCCATTATATTGAGAAGCACTTTTAAAAGACTGCAGTGGTGTTACATCTAGTGAGCATATATCATTAGATTATTCCTACTTACACCTTAAAAGCTTCATAATCCAGGTGTTCATAACACATGATGTACAGTTAAAAAAAGTAGCGACTGCCATATCTTGTATATAAATGTATCCGCGTATAATTAGATAAATTACCCTTATTCTTGTAACTGACAGAGATAACAATTTCCTCAGATTGTCTGGCACCAGATACAGGGTTTCGGTGGAGTACAACCTTGTTATGATTGTTGTCTCACATGCCCTCTTTGCCTGTATGAGCAGTGTTTCCACAACCTAAAACGTGAAATGCGTCAGCAATAAATTATTTAATAAATACCATCTATAAGCAATGCATCATAACCGAAAGGTTATTAAAAAGAAAGGACAGTATAGATAGAACAAATAAAGCACAATGATTTGCATTGTAACAAAACTTATAATGTGTTCAAAACCTAACTTCAAAATAGTGTTTTCCATTGAAGTTAGAAGGAAACTGAAATAAAAACTTTACAATTTGTCCACTTGTCAACCTCACTTTTGTTCTGACCCTTCAAAGTGCATGATGTCCAAGGCAAGCCCATAGACACTGATATATTGGATAAGGTATCGAATGCATACACGACCTGCTATTTACTTTAGTGATGCTTTCACGACTTTAATTTGTTAATTTATTTATAATAAACAGAAAAAATATGAGCACAAGAAATAGCTGTGAGGTGGCAATTTTGGCAAATACTGGACGAGGTGGGTGACAAAGACAGCGAGGTGGCCCACCTGCACAACTGAAAATCTACCATATATTTCAAGAGCAAATGTTTCACTACAACATATCTCAATAGCATTGTTTGGTATCTTACCCCAGGACATGCCGAGGCAAGGGCAGCATAGTCGGTCAATAGTCTAAGGCGTTGTCCCCTCAGTGCTGCACAATGTCGTGCATACTTCGCTGGAATGCGGCCTGCTCTAAAAACAGATCAAATATCATTTGTAGAGATACGTAGCACTTAGTTTGATGTATAAATATAAATGTGACTGCAATTCCTACAATGTATACGTAAAAGCAAATGTTACCATGGATTGCTCCCACTAAGAGCGATGAAAATCAGGCATGACTTTAAGTAACAGTTACAACAAAAATAATGCATATTAAACTTGAACACTTGATGGAAAATATCCCCCTATGCATACAATAAGAAAATATTACTTAAATATTTTTTTTCTCGGACCTCCAAAAATCCATTTCTACACTTTTTGGGACATTGGTCCTATAGGTGCTACATGGTGATGGCTTGTTTTGAAATTTAAAGCCTGAAGATTCTAATTATAATATATATTATAATAGCTAACTTGGAATGTGAACATGTCCTGAAGGTCGCTGAGCATAATGTCCCTCACCTGTAAACACATATAAAAATTTAACATCTTATAATTTCAAACCCTGCAAAATTCCATTAATATGTGACTACTGTATAATAGAGTGACATTGGCAGACATGTATTTTAATAGTCACATTTCTACATTTGGATATGAAAATGAGGGATATGCAAATGAATTAGGGATGATAGAATACATAATTTGCATGATAGATGTCCATACTAAAATTGATGGAAAGTTCATCAAAATCCATAAAATATTAGCCAAGTTATGAAGTGTTTGAATTTGCCATTTTACGTTTACCATTATTGTCTTAAGTGTTGCTACCTTATCAGCAAACTGTCTCTTTGTGCATGTTGTAATGAGAGCGTAGGCCTCTTGTACATGTGGGGCAACTTTGTCAGGATTCCACTCCACCAAGTCATCGTCCAGTGAAAGGAAATCTGAAAAAAAATCATGTAAAAAATATTTAAAACAAACAGCTTTAAAGAAATCATTTGCACACTGTATCGGAATTCTGTCCAAGCTGAGCGAAGATACGACTTAGGTGAGTCCGACGTATGCAAGGTTGACTGTATTTATAGTTATAAAGAAGAATGTTGGATAGTACTTACCTATCTGTCAAAAATATACTATAAAAATCTGTGGTCTTAAACTAAACATGCAACAGAATGAACGTTAAAGTGACCCGTCACAACAAAAGGTTAGATGAACATAAACTTAAGTCTAATTTGCAACAACAAAGCAACAATTTGTCTGCAAACAAAAACAATAGGTGCTGCATCAACTCGTTATCAGATTTATTGGCGCAAAAATTATCACTTTCACCAAAGTGTGTTATCGCGGCATGTCAAAAGCCCGATATTTATTCCTGTTGTTGAATTGGACAAAAATGCACCAAAACAAAAAACAAATTGATTAAGCACCTTTAATTAGGATACGTACCTAAGCAGATGTGATCTGTTTGTTTGGAAATTGCCTGCATAATGATGCACAAAGACATTTTAGTCATAATGACAAGAAAAATAATATCTCACTATTGTTATGAAAAAAATAAAACATCAAACTACAAAACAGACATTTACCTTAACATAGCACTTTTTTGTGAGAAGTCACAGTCATCCTTTTCACAATCGTGACTCCGATGTGCACACATGTCTGCAGGCCTATCCAAACAAAGTGAAACATTTGCTGAGTATGTATAATATCAGAGAATGTGGTTTTTATTATATTTTGGTGAAAATATTACAGCCTATCCCACCAAAAGAATCAGCAGAAATTGTCAACAATTTCCTACATGAAAACATTTCAACTATACCAGTATCTTTCAATATATTTCAACCACATTGAATATATAAGTACACATGTATAATTTTCACATGCATATATTTTACATCTACTGTTTACGCCAAGGGAAATTAAAGATCCCACTCGCGTTATATAAATGCATCCTGGTGTGAACTAACACCCGTACTCTTCAATATCATGGCATAAATGCGTACTCTTCAATATCATGGCAATTATTAAGTTACACATTAAGTCTAACCTCATGCTGCTTGGGAAGTGTGTCATGACAGCACGTTCAATGCAGGTTCGCGTCCACGCATTGCAACCTGATCGTACTCGCCACTGGGGAATTCCTCATAACACACAGATGTTGCTGCTGCAATGGCGTAGAGCCCACAATCAATGACCCCACTCTGTCGCTGACTGGTGTCAACAACACACCTGATTCTTGAGGGTGTTGTTCACAGCAGTGAAGCAATCTGCATTTTGCAGTGCATGTTGACACTTCTGTTGAGCGAGTCATAAACGATGACATCTGCATCCACGTGGGGTGGTGGAGTGGCGACAGTTACCCTGTGCAGTTCTCCATCATGCAGTACCTGCACAAACGGTCCACTCGCAACAGCGACCTGCAGAACGGCACCGAGAACTGGGTTTTGCAAGCCGGCCATTCCAGGAAATTGCTTGGTCATTTATCAGCAGCTGGGCGGGTGGTAGTCATCACGATTGCAGCAGCTGGGCGGGTGGTAGTCATCACGATTGCTGTAGCTGGACGGGTGGTAGTCGTCACGATTGCAGCAGGTGGGCGGGTGGGTGGTAGTCGTCACGATTGCAGCAGCTGGGCGGGTGCTAGTCGTCACGATTGCAGCAGCTGGGCGGGTGGTAGTCATCACGATTGCAGTAGCTGGGCGGGTGGTAGTCGTCACGATTGCAGCAGGTGGGCGGGTGGGTGATAGTCGTCACGATTGCAGCAGCTGGGCGGGTGGTAGTCGTCACGATTGCTGCAGCAGCTGGGCGGGTGCTAGTCGTCACGTTTGCAGCAGCTGGGCGGGTGGTAGTCGTCACGATTGCAGCAGCTGGGCGGGTGGTAGTTGAAACGAGTGCAGCAGCTGGGCAGGCAGTACTCATTAATTATTAAGTTAATGATTAGGTGAAGTTAATCACCTCATGCCTGTTATTTGATACAATGGAAAGAAATATGCAGCCCCCAACCAAGACAAAAACAATAAAAAAAAACAATACTAAAAATACATATAAAAAACAGATAAGTTTACTATACCTTCATGAAACGTGCGATCTAAATATGGCTTGAGCTGGCCAAAGTTCACTTTGCGCTTCAACAGCACCCCGTCCTTCTCTAAGTATGGACCGAGCCAGTTGGCCTCCAGCTTACCACCTGCCATCCAAACAAGGTTTGGAAAGTTGCATTCAGCATACATATTCTGTGCAAATTACCAGACTTTAAAAAAAAGATCATCAATACTTTTAAAGATAAACCAATACTTGTAGCTAAAACCAAGTAGTGGGAATAATTTTTTTTTAATTTCTTTATCGATTCAGTTGAAATTTTCACAGTATGTTAATATGGGTAAGAGAAATACACCATATTTTTTTCTATTTTTTTTTGTGATGGGTTACCATGGAAACGGTGGCCATAATGGATTTTAATACTGTGTTTGTTCTAACCAGTATATCTTGGTAATGGGCAGTCCAATTTCAATACAAATTGGTGTGCTTACTCCTGAAATAAAACTGAAATATATGTAAGAGGGATTTTGCAATAGCACAAAAATCTAATTTTTCACATATTTTACAATCGTGCTGTACTCGAAATTAGCAATAAGAGTCTACGTTCATAGCACATTTTGCGAGAAATATGTACACAACAAAGAAATGGCTCTTACATATACTAGAGCATAGACTCATCACGCACTGGCACAAATTTTAAGAAATTAGACTGGTAAATAGGAGTAATGATGGTGACGAAAATCTTGTATCTGAGAAAAACGCACTCAAAGTTTGAACTTTAAAATATATCTAAAAGCACAAGTACAGCATTAATTTCATGCCGAAAGTTATATATCAATATGCATCTTGGGTAATGTACATGTCCAACTACCACATTCAATATTTACAAGATGAATAAGTAAGCAAAACCAGGTATGCGTTATACACCAATAATCATTTATATATAAATAAACATGTACATGGTCCACTGTTGAAATGTTCCACCACCCTAAGGCAGTGCTGGTAATAGTATAAAGAACTGTGGTATGATATGCTTGTGTATGCAGAGTGAAAACAGAGTGAAAACAGACACTGAAGTTCAGCGAAGTGTATATTTTACAATTATGTTGTAACCAAACATTGCAGTGACAACTTACATTGATAACATACGTCAGAAAATAATGTGTACACATCTATCAAAATAGTTCTTCAATAGCTGGGAGAATGCTTTCAAGATATACTGACAGAAATGACTGACATAAATGTAAAATAATTCACACTGATAAATAAAGAATATACTTCATTGATGACAAAATAAGCAAAAGCTTTGTAATAAAAAGTGTACATGCGTGAATAAAGTATTGCTACTAAGTCATCTACCAATGTCTGTCATATGTGTGTCCATGATGACAGTCACTTCACAAAAGTCACTCTCAGTGTCTCACTAAAATGCACCTGGTGCATAGCCAGTACTGCTATCGTGCCTTGCAGCACGAGCCACCTTGCGCACGCGTCTTGCCTCTTTAGTGCTCGATCGTGCCTGACACAGTGACTGTTTCAGTCGCTGGGCATCAGCCTTCTTCGGAGTGGACAGTCCCCGGTCAATGTAGGTGCTGCGGACCACCTCCACTGCGTCGTCAAGAAGGGATGACGTTGCCACCATGCTCGCACTTGCAACCACCTTCACATGACTTCTGTACGTATTGCTGGTCATGGCACTCATGTCAAGATGGCGACAAAGCTTCACCAGCCCGCCATAACCCACTCCCATGTCCATGGTTGCAGAGACGACTGAACGAGTCACAACAAATGGCACGTTGCTGACTGCTACACCGCTGACTCGATCACTGCTGTATGTCGACTTCAACACTGACTCACACGATGTGCAGTAAGTCTCCAGCAGACACACAACACCAAGCTTGCAATCAACGGAGCGAACGATGAGGGTAGCACAACCGCACAATGTACATAGCAAGTCCTCAACCAGCGCTGACAGCATGTCACACCGGAGAATGGTAGTCTTCACATCAGTGGAAGAACCATCACTTTCCGTTGACTCGCATGCATCTGACACATGGCGAAACGAAAACTTCCTCTTAGTCGCCGATGTTGATGGGATTGGTTCGTCCACTCCCTGCTGACGAAATAAATAACATTGATCAGTGGTAATCAGCTTAGAAAAGGTGTGTGATTAACTTGTGTGTCCATACACGTTTTTTACACATCAATTCACCTGAATAACTGACATGTATAATTCAATGTTCGTGTAAAATCCCATTGTATGACAAGTTCAGTGTTGGCACACTCAGTGACGGTGTCACACCAGTCAGGTGACAGACAGGTGAGGCCTCAGGCTCAGTACGACAATGCTCCAGAGTGAGATTATGCACTTGTACTATAAGTTATAGTTAGCTATTATCATATGGAAGAAGGCTTCTGAAGGCCCCTGACACAATGTCAATGCCAGCACCTAGGCAGGGCATTCATTTCCATAGCCTAATTATTATAAGTCCTGCTTACTGCTTACTAATTTATTTATAACTAATATTATAGTCATACACTGATACAGCATCACCATTTTGCCATGGGTGTCGGATGTTTCGGCCCATCACGGGCCGAACCATCACGGGCCGAACCATCCAACGGTGCGACCGGTGAACCGTGAAGTGTTTTCGCTGGCATGGGCCGAACCATCCGTGTATGCAACCGGTGCCAGCGATCGCCGTGGGCCGAAACGACTAACGAATTCTTCGCTATTTTCAACTGTTTGCATGTCTTAGCGAAATGCTGTTGACTTGTTGTACGCTACAGAATTATTGTTTTCGAGTCAATTGTTGTTTATAGAGTATTGTAATTGCGAAATGTTATACGCTACAACTGTTTCAGTGTTTTAAAGAAACGCCATGCGCTACATTATTATTGTTTTAGAACCAATATTACTTATTTAATACGTTCCCCAGTTTCAACTGTTTGCGTGTTTTAGCGAAATATTGTACGCTACAGTATTATTACTGTTTTCGAACCAAGTGTTTATTACGTTCGCCATTTTTGTCAGATTATGTTTTGGTAGTTGTTAATAAAAACAGAAATTCCATCCGTTGTAAATATTTCTGGCGTTGTGTTGCTGGACTGCATTCTGTTATTTTATGAGATAATTGTTATATTAGCGTGTGAATATGTTTCTGTGCGTAATCATATTAAGTATTTTTCCCTGAATCACGTCATGGGCCGAAACTACTATTCTTAGAAATCAGCTACTGACGTGGGACAATAGAGCCGAAAACGTTAATGACACCTCTTTGCAACTTGTGATATGCTCAATTAACTTACGACGATTAATTGAATAAAGGGCTTGATCAAATATAACGTGCTCACACAAACAATGAAGTGATGCTATCAAACATTTACGTTAGCATGTTTTGCTGATGAAACACCGGATAGATTAAAAGTATAAAATGTGCTCACACAAACTATGAAATCACGCTTTCAAACCTTTCAGTTAACAAGTGTTGATGATGAAACATCAGACAGATTAAACACATAAAGGGCTTGATCACATAAAATGTGCTCACACAAACAATGAAGTCAATACATTATATATTACAATACAAACTCAACTAGTTATTATGTTTATTCGTGGACGTTTCCATTAAACATTAATTACTTGAATTTGGTTCATTTTTTTATTATGTCAACCACTTTCTTTTAATTTATTTATATTGCTATATTTTTATAAATAATTCCAGATCATTATTATTATATTAGCGTGTACGTATGTTTCTGTGCACAATCATAATTTCCGCCTCTCCGCCTTTCTTACTGATTCAGGCCGTGGGCCGAAACGACTATTCTTAGATTTCCGCCGCTTAGCTAGAGTGGGCCGAATCGACCGTCGCTGATTTCAATAGCGACAGTGAAATGGGCCGAACCATCCGTCTGCGTGGGCCGAATCGACTAGGCCGAACCATCCGTCGGCGTGGGCCGAACCCGTCATGGGCCGAACCATCCGGGACCCTTTGCCATTCCCATTGTTCATTCATGATTCAATCATCAATGACAATGAGTGAATGACAGTCAATGAGTGACGCGACTGTCATATTGATTGGTAATAAAATCACATTATTCATTCAATGACATAATCATAGATTATTACCTCATGCGATGTATCGTGTTGATCATCCGCTTGCATACAAGGTCCAGGCACCAACTCCAAATCCAAGTCTCCAGCCTCAGCCCCAGCGTGGTGGCGGCTCTCGTCAAGTTTTCTCACTTTTTCCTTCGCTGCACGTGCTAATTGCAGCTTACTTCGCAGGCTCCGTTTCTTTGTGCCGAAACTATGCGATTGCTTCTTACTGGGCAACGGCATGTTGTAGATTTTACAACTAAAAACGACTGCTAACGCTGAAGAAAATATCTACTCGAAGGTAAACAAAACATAGAGGAAGTGGGCCGAGGTCGAGGTCACGCAAATCCAGCCAATGAGGCGCATCGCTCGAGTCATGTGATAGCAGTAAGCCAATCCAAAACGATCTCTTTGTCTGATGATGCTTCGGTTATTCCCGCCTATACGCTGCCGACGTAAGCTATATTTAGAACATACGAACCGCATCTTGAAGGGGAGACACAGAGCTTTCTGGCGATGGGCGCCATGTCATAGTTGAATATTTACAAGTCGCGAAAACAACGTTTGAATCGGACGTCGTTTCGCTTAAATGCGTAAAAACAAAAGACTTTGAAATGACAGGCATTACATAAAAACGTAGTTTATTATATAAATTAGTTAATTTCATGAAATAAACAACATAGTAAAGGCAAGTTGGATAACTTAGGTAAGTGAATACTAAAAAATAATTTTATTTTATTTTTTTTGGAAAATTGATTAAATTTAATGATTTCCGACTATCCAGTTACCTTAACTGGCCTAAATTATTGCGGCTTTATGTCGACGGTTTTTACAGCATTTTTGTACCTGAATGCGTTCCTTACATCATTCCGCATATGTTCCAGTAAAAAAGTTCATATGTTCTTTTTAAATATTGTGTTTTAGGCCACTTTTAATCAGTTTTACACATCAGAACAGCGGAACCGATTGCACGATAAACATGGCGCGTGTGCGATTTGCGCATTGGTAACGCCTCGGTGCCATCAGAACCGCGAAGGCGATGTTAGTGCGTTTTGGGCATACAATTACGCAACGTAAAAAAATGAAGAGAAAAATTTAGAAAATAGGCTCCAAAAATTTTTCATACGAAGAAATTCTAGAACAAAAATTAAAACATTCTCCACAGTTTTCAAATTATACGCAACATTTATAGAGCACATACAGTCACTTCTAACGTAATATTTCATATTTTATTTAATGAAATATTTGACGTTGCAAATATTATTTGTATGAAAATTATGTGGTCGATATTAGATGTTATGCGCATGCGCAATTAAATTTAAAATAATGCATGGGTTAAATTATCTGTCGTTTGTTGAACGAAGATTATTGTTTTTGTAATACAAAAATATACTGATGATTTTGCATGTCATGCGCATGTGGAACTTTAAAGGGACAACTCATTGCATGTCATTGATAACATAATTAAATTTAAAAGAATGCATGGGTTAAATTATCTGTCGTTTGGTGAACAAAGGTTATGTCAGGTTACAACAATATATACAACGGGAAGTTTCTGGACTTATTCGTTCAGTCAACAAGCGTCTGGCAGTTCACGAGGAAAACGAGTTCTACCAGTTGGCAACCTCCTTGGATCCAAGCTTTCGCCTGGCCTTGTGCACTTTCGGGAAAGCTACATAGGTGGCATCCATCATGAAGAGCAAAGTAGCACGTGGCGGTCCCTCGACGCCAGTCGCGCCACACAACAACATTGCACCCCCACCAGCCAAGCGCAGTCGCACGTTCAGCAACTTGCCTGCCGACTCTGACGGCAATGTCGAGTACGAGGTGGATGAGTACCTACGACAGCCCACCTTCGACACGAACACGTATCCTTTGGCAAACTGGCAAGTGGCCCAGGAACAGTTTCCACACTTGACCAATGTAGCACATTACCGATCCAACTAATATTGGCACCAGTGTGACGACAGTTTTAAGTAACTAATTGTTCCTTCCTTAAGTGCAATAAGTAAAAAAGCCATGAACATTGAATAATAGTTAGTCCTAGTTAACTGGTCTGCTAGTGACAGTAGTCACATAAGTGAACATATCATGTACATATATTTTAGAATGTGTAAACAATGCCAGTGTACATATATGGAATCCAGGACAAAACCCCACTCGGACATAACCCCACTGGACGAAACCCCACTCGGACATAACCCCACTCAGACAAAACCCCACTAAGACAAACCCCACTTTTATTTTTTTAGAAGTCATAAAAATTAAAAAAATTTGGTAAAAATAAATAATATTTTCAAATGAAGTAAATATATTTCTGCTTGCACTTCAAAAGGAATTGTTTTCAAATGTAGATTTGGTCCTATTAGATGTTTAATATAGCCATAAATTAAGTGGATGTTTCTCTTTGTACTTGGTGATGTACGCAATGGGAGCATACCTGACAGCAGTTAAGGGAAGTCAGTAGAATTGGCTTCTTCTAACTGCTACATCAGAGCTAAATGGTTCAAGGGGGATAATTTAGGACATCAATTTAAGGGAAGCCAGTAAAATTGGTTTTCTTAGTTGTTAGTTACATTACAGTTGACCGGTATTAAAGGGTATAAAAGGACACCAGTAAACATGAACCTTCATTATTCTACAACATGGAGATCGTCATCAACAACAAAGGTGGTCTAAAGCTGATGCACGGAGGCTACATATACACCCGAAAATATATCAAAAAGACTGCCAGATGGGAGTGCTCCAACCGCACAGCGTTCAGTTGCAAGGGAGGTGTGACTACCAATGCTGAGGTAAATATCTTGTGTAAATTACCAGAGATGAGAAATTATAGATATATAGCTGATTTCAGATATTTTTGTTTAGAATGTCAAATTAAAAAACACTGATACAAATTATAATGAAGGCCTGTTGCATGGTATTGTGCAAAAGTGTCCTTGGTTAGAAAATGTATTATAATTTTTGTATCATAACAGTATACAAAATTTAACATTTGCCACCTGATGTACAGTTATTTTTTGATTGTGGTTGGATCGAATTACCGGTTGGATCAACTAACGGTGCACATAAATACCATCAATTTAGATTAATATTGTTCTGCTTTGATGAATAATTTAAAGTGTTTCATTATGAATGCACTTAAAATACGCTTTGATTGGAACAACCAGTTCTTAGTCACCTGGTTAATAGCTTGTGAATATGTGCCTGATAAAATGTAATAATTAACACGTTTCATCCTATTTGCTTAGAACTATTTCATTACCTATATGTTACATGAATTACTGTTGCATTTTCAAGGTCAGTGTTGATAATAAAGTTTAAGAAAATGTTAATTTCCATGTATTCAAAATGACCTTCTCCAAGGACAGTACTGTCCATCATATGATTTTCAAAGAGCAGATTGTCAACAAAAACCATAATATTATATGATTAATTATACCACTATCACACTTTTGCCATATGAAACTTCTTTGTTGTGGATACTTTTCCAGAGACCTTCATTTTTTGATCCAGTTGTCCAAAATTTTTATACAATACAATGCTACAAACATGAATGAAAATTTGAAAAAATTGTTACTACCTTTTCATATTACAACTAATATTATATTTTTCTTTGTACCTTTGCAGATGACAACTATCACCACCATGACACCGCACAGCCATGATCCACAGGAACAGTCTGTAGCTGTTGCTAAGTTACGTGCCTCACTCAAGGAGCGTGCAGCTGGATCACGTGGTACACTAGCACAGCTCATGTCAGACCACACCACAGATGTGCCTGTAGATGTACGAGCTGCACTCGGCAATCCAGACACTGTCAAGCGCTCTCTCAGGCGGGAACGTGCCAAGCACATGCCCAAGAACCCAGCGTCGCTCAGTGAACTCATGCTAGATGGGGAGTGGACCACCACTGTTGATGGAGACCCCTTCGTCATCTATGACAACGGTGTTGATTCCAGGATGTTAGTTTTTGGGACTGACCTTGGACTTCGCCACCTCGCCAGTTCTGACTCCTGGTTTATGGATGGCACCTTCGATGTTGCACCACTCCTATTCACTCAGTTATACGTGATCCGTGTACCACTTGGAGAATCAGCTGTGACATGTGGCTTTCCTGCCTGAAGATGATGTACCTGATGGCATGGCCTACCTGCGTGATAACATTCCTGAGGGACTAGAACCCCTTCTGCAGTACTTTGATCAAATCTATGTGTCCGGTACCTACCGTCAGATACAGCTACCCCAACGTCCAGATGGCACTATGCCTCCACTTCGCATGCGTCGCAAGCCACCTATGTATCCACCATCCATATGGAATGTGCACAACATCACCCTTCACGGCAGTTCCAGAACCAACAACATATGTGAGGGTTGGAACAATGCCTTCTCCAACTTGGTAGGACATGCTCATCCAACTATCTGGAGGGCCATCGACACTATCCGGAAGGACCAGGCACAGGTTGCCACTGCACTGCTACGTGACCAGCATGGTGAACCACCAGTCAAGCGAACGCGGCGCCACACAGTTCAGCTCCAGACGAAGCTTCACAATCTGTGTACTGCCCGTCGTGATGGCACCAAGTCAATTCCCGATACACTAAGGGGCATTGGACACTGTGTGAGATGGAAGTAGTTTAATGTAGTTTTCATGATAACAATATGTGAGGTAGTAGTTTAATGTAGTTTTCATAGTTGCATATTTTTCAATGTTGTATGGTGATACATTGACATTAATAAAACAGAAAATAACAAATATTGTTATCTTTGAATCTATATGCAGTAGGCCAAAAGGGGTTTGTCTGAGTGGAGTTGAGTGGGGTTATGTTCGAGTGGGGTTTTATCCGAGTGGGGTTTGGTCCGAGTGGGGTTATGTCTGAGTGGGGTTTTGTCCAGTGGGGTTATGTCCGTTTACCAAATATATGTACTAGTGCCATGTGCGGGCCTATCATTTGAGCCCAATCCCGGCCCGCAATTAGCAGTCCAGGCCCGGTCCAGGCCTGACACAGACCGTGAATGTTTGACCCAGGCCCGGTCCGGCCCGCAAATATATATATATATATATATACAGATTATAAATGCTATTGATATATATATATATATATATATATATATATATATATATACAACAATTTATTTAATTAATTATTAATTGAACTTAATTGAAGAAAAAAATAGGTTAATTAAATTTAATTATTATATATATATCTTGAATTTAGCATATAATAATTATATATATATATATATATATATATATATATATATATATATATATATATGTATATATATATATATACCTGTATATATCTTATCTACACATACACGTACGCACGTATACACACACACATATATATATCAATATGATATATATATATATATATATATATATATATATATATATATATATATATATATATATATATATATATATCAATCTTGAAATTATTTTGGAGTCCGAAACATCGAAAACGTTATTTTAACCGTTTTTCAGGCGCCTCTCTGATTTGAGAAGTTTATAAGATTTGTATCTGATTTTGTTCAGATTCGTACAGGTTATATATGCGAAATGCAAGATTGATAAGGAGAATGGAAATGGGTATACGAACCGGATGCACAGCAATGTACTAGATAGTCCTGCCGTTCTGTTTTTGAAAACAGTATTTGTGTAAAGCCATTTCTCAAATAAATGTAGAACAACACATTATTAAAATAAAAAGTGTTAAAAAAGATTTTAATAATTTTTATTTGTGAAAATACAAATAAAAATAACATTTCACCCACCCCTGTGTGGAGGCATCTTTGGCATACCGTTTCATTTTCACCAAACAATATTCGCAGATTGCGTAAAGTAAAATGTCCAACTTTACAAACACACGTTGGAGAAATTACAACGACATAAGGGTTCAGCACTCAGCTACATTTCCCATTGGTGGCCATGTTAACGTTTTGCATGATTATAAGAAAACTTGACCATCAAAAATTCTGAAATTTCTTACCTGCCGTCATCATCATTTCATTGACATGCTGACGGAGTTTAGTCAAAATTAGACATTTCTAACTCTTTTAAAATGGCTGAACGTGTCATGCCCATCAATGTTTACCAATTTCTGCATGAATTACTACGCACACGAGCATTGTGGTGAAAAAAATTGCCAAAAATCCTTCCGCCTATTGAAATCATCTAAAAATCCACAGTTACACTGCCAACATGTTCTACCAGCAAACCTGCCAATGTGTCTGCTCAAATGCAGTTATGTCAGATGATATGATTTTTTTTTAAATGACACACCTAAAATTACTGTGCCCTACATGTAACACACCAGGAAGTCTAACTGGGGCATGATCCCATAAATTACGGTGACCGTGAACAACTTGTACTGACATCTGGTGGCCTAAAGTAGAAACTATTTATTATCTTTAACACCACATATCGCTCTGTGTAATGATCTCATTGTGTTAAAGCAGCGTCGGTACTTATTCAAATTTCACTGTGTGATAGTGGCTGACTTTCCACCTCGGCATATTCGATTAACACTACGCCATATTTCTGTGAAATATCGCGCCGGAAATGATAGTTACTCCTCTCGCCATCTACCGATCAACGACGTCTATATAAAGGGGAATTCCCCGTTTGACAACTTGTTTGACAAACAGAGCTGTCGCCGAGGTCCAGGAGTGCATGATCAAACCATAATACTTATGTGGTTATTGCTGGTATGAAAAGGTAAAGAAGTCTGGAAGTCGAGTAACATTTGTTAATGACATTTAGTCTCGTAGGAATATAGCATTTCTTGGTAAAACTAAAACGAAACTACTCGGAGTCGAGATTGTAACTGGCCTCGCCCTATATTATTACGGCTTCATGTCAACGTCCTTACGTCATTGTTTGTATCTCAATGCGTTTATTACATCATTCCACATCCACTTCCGGTACAAAAGGGGCATGTGTTGTTTGTTATATGTGGCTACGGGCCTGAAATACATAAACCCAATTGTCATACTTGGGTTTAATTGTCATGTTAAGTATCCCGGATTCGCCGGGAGACTCCCGGAAATCTATCAAATATCCAGTTCTCCCGGACGGAAAACAAATCTTCCGGATTTCTGATGAAACCAACATTGACATTTTATACTGTTGAACAATATTTTTGTGTCGCCTAACAAAAGATCGTCAATCAATCCCTTTACTCATCACTCCCACAACTACAACAAGGGTTGGTTCAATCAGGATTTGTGCAGCGTTGATAAGGGAAACTTGGCTAAACAGTATCCCTGTTATTTATACGCGTTATACGAACGGTCCCCCACTATCGCCCACATGTGTATATCGAATCCAAATATTGTCAATCAGTATATATACATTATACACGTGTTATTTCATTCATATACATTTTATAATTGTCACAATAGGAAGGTACATTATAAAGGAAAAATAAATAAAAAAGAGGTTTTCATCAAAAACTGTCTCCATCACCTAGGATCACAAATGCCTCCGTCATCCAGGATCACAAACTTTGAAGAAAAAGACAATGCTTCAGTCCTAGCTCTGCCAGTAAATATTATGTTAATAGTTTAAGTGTAACCAAATATGTAGGCTACAGCCTGCTAGGTAAGAGATGCTTGTCATACCGTAATACATTTCAGGAGTTGAAAACAATGTTGTTATATATTTTACTAGTCCACAAAGAATTTGTCTACTACCAAAATGTTTATTAACATGCAAGAGTACCATTCAATACCACATGTGCAGTGTAGTTGGAATTAAAGGTGATATGGTGGTAACTTTAACTTAACATGTATGAATTGTTTTTCTAAAGTGGTACTCCCTAGGGAACTGTTTGAAGAACCTTGGAAAAGCCCTGCTTTGTACCCAAAGTATACGGCACCCCAAATATATTCAGTCATCATATGTGTGTGTGCGTGCGTGCGTGCGTGCGTGCGTGTATGTGTGTGTGTATATATATATATATTTTATTTAAATGTTTTTGAAAAAATAAACCATATACTATATTCTATGTGAAATCAACTAATGGTCAACAAGTTGATGTCTCAGAATTTAAAAGGTGTGTTTCCGGATATGGGCCGACAAAAATTAGGTAGGGTAGGTAAATAGAGATTTTTTTTAACAACTATCATGACAACGGGTACAGACTAAATGACATGCATGTACATTTTCACCAGTAATATCTTCCGATGTTATTACAGTTCAAATATCTTGTTTCGCATGATGTGAGGATGGAGCATTAAATACAAAGTTCTTTATAGAAAGATATTACAGGAGCGTCAGTGATGCACTACCTCACGTTGGCCGGTCTGATTTACTTCATACCTGATGAGATAAAACTGTGTTTGAAAATAACTTTATAAATTCTTCGGCATGTTCATACATACTATCTACTACCAAGCTATCTGCTACATACGTTGTTGCAAATGGGTTATGTAAACTTATGTTATATATTAGAATACTACCCATCTCATCCTGATCAAGTTTAATGTGTAATTATTTATGAAAATGTCACGCATGACCTAATATGCTAATTGCATGACCGTAACCATGGTAACAAAATAATCTTTAAAAATGCTGATAGGTGGTTTTTGCGGTAAGTTCCATGGAACATTTTAATAATATGTCAATTTTTAGTTATTCTGGCAAACAGTATGTCAAATTGTGCAATAAAGCAGTTGGCTGAAAAAAATACTAATATTTTTATTATCAGCTTTTTACCATTACAAAATAATTTTTTTAAACGTGCACAAATGGCAAAAGTCACAACGTTAACAAACAAGTTACTATTTGTTCAGCTAATCTGATTCACTGTACATTTTTGTGTATAAATAAATAACAAATAGCCATATATGAATTACATTTTATGGGACGTCCCGCAAAACCACACCCTCACCTTTTCAAAGATGATCTGGTTAAGATGGTCATGTTCACGCACATTGCTATTATGATATCATAAGTGACATTTAAAAAAAAACGTTATTTACTGTTAATTTGGTCAATAAAAGTACTTTTTAAGGTGTGGCGTAAAGTTTACGTAACCCATTTGCAGACCAGTGCGACTTCTTGATATATTCCGTACGAAAAATAAGGCCGACCCAAATCTTTGAATTGGTATTATTTAGATAGGGTCGGGTTCCTTGAAACACAGCTATATTTGTCAAGGCCCGATCACTAAAATGGATGTAACTGAGCACATATGCTCAAGGAACTATGCATTTATACGCAAATTGTGTCTATAATGCGCTATAATGTGAACGGTGGTATTCGTTATTTTTGCCTGTTTTCAGATGCATCTAACTTGGGAAGTTTAAAAGCTCCACATATGAAATTTAGATATGGTAGTATAAATTGTTGATGCAAAATTCAAGAATGATAAGGAGAAAGACAGTGGGTATACCTGGTGCGCGAACATGGAAGAAACATTTGCTTAAATGTACAGTGAGTGATTTCAGCAGCCTGCATGTCATGGTTGTGTTACAATGGTGGTCATTTCACTTGTCCCACATTGTCATGTTGGGTGCAGAATACAATATGTAACAGTTTAAGTTTAAGGATGAATTATTCTGAAAGTATAGCAAGTAGATACTTACTAAACTAAAAGATTATTGCCAGTAACCCTGATAATAGAGCAATTTGGACATTTTACGGTAATACAACAATGATATACAGGCTGGTGAAATCACTTTCGAAAATAAGGAAATGTGTTTTTTTTCTCTCCAAATTCCGTGCACCCGGTATACACATTGTCCTTCTTTCTATCATTATTTAAATTTACATAGACAGTCTGTACAAATATACATGCATAGTCAGCAAATTACGGATGTCAAATCAAAACGGGTACGATTTTGGGCACTTACCCCTTGTTCACATTTACAGAAACAATTTGCATGTAAGTGCTTCGTTCTTTAGCAGAAGTGCTCAATTATAGCAACTTAGTCGCTGTTTAAGTAAATTATGAGACATCAACTTTTTGACCACTGGTTGATTTCACATCGAATGACCCGGGTTGTCCGATGACTTTTGAGTATTACCGCGTTATACATCGATGCAACCATGGCACAAAATATCGCAGTAGTAATTATGATATTGAAAAAGTAATGGTATATATATAACTATCATGGACTAAACAATGTTACAATGTAGAAAACTGTGTATGGTGAGAACACCAGTCGGTTACTGTAGTATTGTAATGCAACCATACATGCACACTGTCACGTACATACGCACATACTCTACCTTTGATGATGAAATGTATTTGAGTCGGCACACATGTAAAATACTTTAAATACGTTTTTCACATACATTTTATGCTGGAAAGTTTTCCAACTGTACACCGTTTGTGCATGGTGCAGATAGCTGCTCAGAGTATATTTTCATTCAAATGTTGGGTGATTCTTGCAGATAATAGGTCGGAAACCTAAACCGCGATCAACATGATTATTGAGCAGTCAACCTGGAAGCAAATCTACAAACAAAATGTTTCCATATTTTGAAGAAAAAAAATGCAAACTGTGTGTGTGTGTGTGCGTGTGTGTGCGTGCGTGCGTGCGTGCGTTCGTGCGTGTATATATAATTATATATATATATATATATATATATATATATATATATATATATATATATATATATATATATATATATATATATATATATAAAATAACCTATGATTATTACAATATATATATATATATATATAATATATATATATTATATTATATATAATATAATAATAAATATTGAAATAATCATAGGTTATTTTGAGTGACATGCGAACCATTACTCTGATTGCGAATACATAGATATGTATATTTGCCTAATATATGTGTAGTACTATGTACAAACCCAGTCAATATAATCAGTCTATATGTAATGACATTCACATTTGCTTTGTATTTTAGATGTGCTAAATAGCATGGAGAACGTTGTCCATCTGGTGTGTTTGGGAAGTCTTTTGATATAGGATTTCAGCGAAGACATGGGTGCACAATCATCAAAAAGTGAGAACAGTGTTTGTAGTATTGTTTATTGGTTGACTATTTTTTAATAATTATATTCTGCAATTATGTGGCTATGCAAATCTAATAAAAACAGTACATAATAAATTTTGCCCAGATATTGTTCTGTCTTTAAAAATGTCAGCAGGTTTCACATATGCTACTCTTGTTTTACCGTAGGTAGTTATCATAACACTCCAGAAAATCTAGTTCGGGAGCCGACATGGGTTATGTATTACAAACAATCTAGTCTTACTGTTTCTATTAATACTACTATTACTATTAGTGGCACATCATCAGTGCTCAAATTTAGCAAGGGTTCGTGTGTCCGTAGGCCCCTGGATTGACTGCCGGACCCCGAGTAGTTCCAGATCTAGGGGCCCCCTGTTAATTTTCACCCAAAAAGAAAAAAATACATTATCATCCCTGGGTTTTCAAATGCACATGATTGGTCAAAATAGCTTTGAAATGCATAGATTTTTCACTCAAGGGTATGCCATATAGGGTCTAAAATATATGACAGGTGGGGGGAGAACAGTTTAAAACGGGAAGCAGCAGAACACACAGTTCAATAACATTTATATTATGGGTTTTTTCATGCAACTTGTTTAGCCCTAAATTTTTTGAGGCGGACCCCTAGATTTTGGGGTCCGGCTGCTCGCCAATAGTTTTAGGCTAAATTATATCCCTGGTTATTACTATCGCAGAATTGTCCCGATGGGCCTTTAATTGTAATACAGGTTTTATCATTTCTCAGTAACAAAACGTTTCAGTTTCTAATAGTTATTGTTTATTTAACTCAGTCATCCACCATTCCAAGTTGGGTTTTCTTGGTTTCCGCACCAACTCTGTGGAAATCACTGTTAGTGTTTAGGTCATCACAAATCAGTTTTACTGTTGTTCAAATATGTAGTGTGTGAATAGTCTAACTAATATGCGCAGTTTGTTTAATAAAAAATGTACTAACGAGATAACATGTCGTGTATAATTGATAAGTTAAATTGTTTTGCGAAATATGTATCTATACATGTTTATGCACACATACTTATCGTCAAGCCTAAATAAATGATGTTATCACCAATTATTGATCTCTAACAATGACATTGCCATTCAGATGGTATGTTATTAAACCAAGTTAATGTTTTCATACTTTGGTATTGAATTATCTGTTTAAATTCAACTAGGAGACACACGCCCGTGCACCAAGGACATGTCAATCCAGTTAGGGCATCTAAGGATTGTGATTGTACACGGTGATTTGACGAAAGAACAAACGGGCGCGATTTTGAACAGCAGCAACAAGGCCTTAGATCTGACAAAAGGCATGTTACCTGTTCACATATTAACATTAGCTACTATTCCTTCTAAACTGCGGATTGGAAAATGTTCGTTATGTTTTAATATTCGACAAAGCTCATGTGAAGCTGATAAATTATTCAGACATTTTAATCAAGTTTATTGTGAGGTTCTAAAGAAACGGTCCAAGAAACCTTATCTTATAAAAAAATCAATTATGTTATTTGTAGAATGCCATTCAGTTTACATAGAGAATAGCTTCTAGTGTTAGTCATCATTATTTGTAGTCATATAATCATGCGAAAACTAACATATTCTTATATACGCAAACCAATTACAGTAGTATTCATATTTTTACAACATAATGCTATGTATTCGTGGTGCAAATAGCACACGGAACCCTTTAAGTCATCGTTATCTACAGGGGCAACAGCCAGGGTAATTGCAAAAGTTGGTGGAAGACAGGTCGTTGAGGAATGTCGGAAGCTGGGTACGTGCTAATCATCCCTTGTTGTTTAAATTCTGTAACCTTTAAGATAAAAAAAATACGAAATCATTATTATTATTACTACTATTATTATTATTGTGCTAATTATAGCATTCTTAAATGTATTTGAAATTGTCATTTGACATAATTCTTGTGACAGAAGCATAATGTTCAGCTCCCGAGAATGCAGACTTTTCCGTTGAAATGTGAAACTTGTAGAATTAGTTTATGAGTATACCGTCTATTTATCAGCGCCTATATTTTAGCTAAACAGTGTTGTTTCTTTGTGACGTCTTAGGGAAAACACTTCCGAATGGGATAGCCGTAACTGGTGCGGGGAATCTTCCCTGCCGTTTTATCATCCACGTAGATATGCACAAGAAAGCCGACTGGAATAACACCATTAGGGCAGTCCTTCTCGAAGCTGCTTCTCTTGAAGTTGAATCAATTGCAATCCCCGCAATTGGCACAGGTGCGGTTATATAGTGTTTTTGTGTCTGACTAGCAATGTCGAATGCAATATATTACCAATGTTGTTTTCTATAAGCATTTCACAAACAAAACAGTAGCCATAGTTGCTTGACGTCATCTGTAGATTAATATATAATTAGTATTGGCAGTTACTGCTGATGGTGCTGATATTTTTACTATTGGTATATAAAATAGCATATTCTGTCTATTTAATTTGTGTTCTTATTCCACTGTAGAAATAAGTAACTTTGTTACATTATCCCGCGGAAAAGAAACTACTCCATGGATCATCGTATAGTGGCAGATCCTCTTTGCATGTCAATGATATGTTGTTTTTGTTGTTGTTATTGAATAATATAAGTTGCAAACACGTTATTCCTTTTCAAATATATTATGATTATTGTAACAATGTCATTGTGTAACAATTCATACGTATGACACAGTTTGGTAGAATAATATAGACATGGGCACGTATATCGTCACAATATTTTTAACGACTTTCATACGAGCAAATTTCCCGAATGAAATACAGCTCTGCCCATATGATATTTCTTCCTTAATGTGTAATATATAATACTAAGATTAAAACAGAAAGTACAACTTCATCTACTTATAACATTCCCAATTAGTGTTAAGCACGACCCCGGATTTGTACGCAGCAGCCATCCTGTCGACAGCTGCCTTTCAATACTGTCATTGGGCTATTTATAACCCGATCGGTTTAAAGTCTATATACAATAATGAGGCAACTACTGGAGTCACCATTTTGGTATTGCATTTCCTGTATGTCGCCTAAGTTCTTTCTGTAAAGATAGTCTAAGCGTGTCCTGTCAAAATTGGGCGAGACACCGACACCTGGTTTTATCATTTTTATTTGGGATCTGGTATCGTTTGTCGGCAGTTTTGATTCGAAAATCGAAATCAGAAGCGTCAGTAGTGTCGACAGCGATGTGTTTTCACGGAGTCATCAGGCCGTGTTACTGATCCTGGTTTCATCCGTCGCCAGATTGACCTTTTCTTTGTCAAATAAAACTGAATTTTGTTGGAATGGTCACTATGCTAAGCACATCTTTGTGAAAGTATCTTTCGGCGGTTAGATTTATATATAATGAAATTAAGAAAAGCATTCCAGTCACACGTAACAGTTGGTTGCCACATTGAACATTCCGATTTTTTTTCATGTTCACAAAAGTGTTTGTAATGTGACAAGTAGCCTTCGGATTTGGATAATTCTCAGCGGACAAAACGAAAAAACATGGCTGTATTTGATTCCCTAAATTGCTAGGTAGTAAGTTGGTAATGACAGTGGATTTTTTAATAGTATGGTGACGTTGACCTTTATTTTTTCGTCGACATTTCCTAAAGTTCTCTTCATGATTGAGATGTAGAATGAGAAATTACACTTGGAACACAACAAATTTAGCATAATATTTAATTCCCAAATTAATTTCTTTGTAAAATGTATCTCATTTGATATAATTTCATAGCCCACAGCAGGCTTTACTATTTTACCATGGCACGTTTTCTGCCCAGTAAAGAGTTAAGATAAACAAATTGTAAATTTTGTACTGACCGTATGAGTCGAACCTTAACAAAATCTTGATCGCCACTTAGTATATTAAACATGTGGATGGCTGTCTTGTAATCTGTTTGCAGGTGCTCATGCCTTATCCCCGTCTGACATCGCCAGGAAAATGCTGGATTCACTCGAAAGTTTCACTACGCATAACGTTGTCACATGTCTGAAGATGGTGAGAATTGTCATTTTCCAGGCGTCGATGCTTCAGACCTTCAGGAACTATGCCCAGTCGAAGACCACAGTCAACATAGCTGCCGAGCCAGGTTGGATGTGGTCACGTCAGTTGATTAACTAGAGTGCTACTTTTGCTTCGCATATATTAATCGCGAGCAATATCAGGCAGAGTTTTTGTAATGGCTAATGGAAATGTAAGTAGTGTTTTTAGGTCTGATGTGAGGTATAGCGTCGCAATTGATTTAACATTGAACAATTTAGTAAAGCATAGAGAGTATGCTACTATGTGTAGTTATAATTACACACACTTCAAAATGTCAACAAGATTCGCATTAATATTAAATATTAACTAAAGACTGGAACTGGAAAATCAACGATATAAGACCTTTAAGAAGATTTAACAATAAAAGATTGCCATCCCATACACCAAGTTCCAGATCGCAAGTGGACAAGGAAGCCATTGGTTTATGGAGAGATCAACAATTTTATCATCTATTTATAGCCCGCTCTTATCATATATCTGTGAATTCTGTTTTTAAACGTATTCACACTACTAGCATTAACACAACCATTTGACAGTTTGGTCCATTCATTTATCACCCTCTGTGAGAATGAGTACTTTCTTATGTCCAACCTACACTGTCCCTTAGCTTTCATAACTAAAGTCTCAATTCTGGAATCATTTTAGTTGTTCTTCGTTCTATTTTTTTCTAGCTTGTCTATGTCCTTCTTATGACATGGCCTCCATGCTTGTATACAATATTCCAAATGCGGTATTACTATAGTTTTGTACACGAGTACAATTAACTTTTTCTCCTTATATGTGAAAATTCTCCCAATTAGCCCTAGAATTGTATTAACGTTTGAAGAGACTGAGACTTTCATGTCAGCACTAAAGGTTACTCCTGAGTCCTTTTCTTGTGTGGTTCCACCTAGTACAACATTGCCCGTTTTATATTCTTCGTCCATGTTTCCATGTCCTAAGTGTTTGCATTAACAATTCCCAAAATTGAATAACATTTGTCCTTTTTCTGACCATTTAACTAATTTATCATCCTGTAAATTGTGTATATCTGTATAATTTGTAATCTTGTAAATACTTCTGTGTCATCTGCAAATTTCAGTACTTTGCTAAATATGTCCAAATCATTTATATATAGTAAAAACAGTATAGGGGCTAATACTGATCCCTGTAGTACCTCCCTTTAAACAGATTTCCAGTTTGAAATCTCACCATCTACTATTACTCTCTGTCTTCTGTGTGTAAGACACTTTCATATCCAGTTGATTACATCATTGCATATGCCTTGGGTTTTTTATTTAAGTAACAATCTTTGATGTGGCACTTTATCAAAAGCTTTCATAAAATATAAGTAGACAACATCCACTGATGACCCATCATCTAACCACTTTGCAGTTTCTTCCAAAAAACATAAGAGATTGGTTAGACATGACCTTGCTTTTAGGAACCCATGTTGAGATGTATTTATTAATTTATGTTTTACAAGGAATTTAACCATGTGGTCTCTAATTAATGTACGGGTAATTTGCATACAATTGATATTAAACTCACTGGTCTGTAATTTTCTGACGTGTTCTTGGATCTCTTCATAAATAGCGGCGTAATGTTTGCTTCTTTTCATTCTTAAGGAACTATTTCTTCTTCTAGTAACAAGTTAACCACTTTTGCAAGTGGTGTACTACAATACTAATTTGCTCTACAATTTTCTTAAGCAGTTTTCGTGGTATCCCATCAACTCCAGGTGATTTATTATCTTTCATCTTCTTAATTGTCTTCGCTAACATTTCAGGAGTTCCAAATAACTGCCCTAACTGATCTGATTTGTCGCCCTAAAAATATAATAACTGGAACTGGAAGTGATCTGATATATTATTTTGTAAAAACTGAGCTGACATACTCATTCAGGACCTCTGCCATTTGAAACCCGTCTGAAATTATGTTTCCACTGTTGTTTTCCAGTGGTCCGACCTTATCTCGAACTTTACGTTTACCCCTTACATAAGCATTGAAACTTTTGCTACCATTCTTTATATTACCTGCTAGTTTTTTTTCAAAGGTTCATTTGGATTTTATACTTTCTGATGTGGCTACGTTAAGTGCCTCTTTGTAATTTGTATAGTCTTCTACATTTCTAGTGTGTTTTTCTAATAGTATCTTTTGACAGGTGTTTCATCCTGGACCTTATTGAATGTTTTCTTAATGGAACAAACCTTTTAGTAATGCCCTCAATCTCATATTTTAAACAAGTCCGTCGTTATGTTACCGGCTTGTTCTTCAACAAGTTATTCCAATCTAAATTTGGTAGACATGGTCTCATCTCTTTATATTTGCATTTGTTGAAGTTCCTCCTCCATTGTATTTTATAAGTATTCCCTGTTTTTATTTTATGTTGTAATGGATCTGGTTATGATCACTTGAACCCAAAGGTTCTTGCATTTTATTATTGTCAACTAATTAATTTGAAGACGACATTAAACCTAACACATTCCCACCTCTTGTTGATTCCAAGACATGTTGATTAAGGAAACAATCCTGTGTTAGAAGTAGAAACTAATTGTCACCACCCCCAACACTCTCTAATGATTTCCGTTGTACATGGCCATGGTTAAAAATCACCCATTATGACACATTCCCCTGGCTCACCTCCCGTATAACCTTTTGTAGTTTTACATATTCCTCTATTTTGTCCTATGTTTGGACTACCTACGATACACTAACACTTGTTGTTAATGTTGAGTTCTTGGTAACTATGTTACCCCAAATTACTTCTTATCTAATCTGCTTCACTCTTCGGTGTTATTTCGTATGCTTGGATGTATATTTTTAATATATATATATATATATATATATATATATATATATATATATATATATATATATATATATGTATATATATATATCTTTATTTGTCCATGATTCTGTGTTATATATTAGGTGAGGGTCAATATCTGCTACCATAATGTCTAACTCGCTGTTTATTTACTATTCTCCTGGCATTTAAGCATGCACGTTTAAGTTGGTTTTCTGAAATTATTGGTGAACATTTCGTTGGATGTGTATTTTTACTCCTTTGGGTTTTCTCTGTCAGTTCCCCCGAGCATCTAGTTTATATAATTAACTGTACCTGTTCCCTCGTCGACAACCCTGACAAACTGACGCCCAAGAACGGCAGCACCTTTCCAAGTCAGGAGAAGTCCGTCTCTCATGAAAAAGTCATCTCTTCCCATAAGGTTTAACCACATGTCTACGAAGCCTACTTCTCTTCCATACATACCTTATGTATTTGTATGTTGATCGCCATCCTCCTACAGTTCCTATACTCTGCACACTACCTCCCATTACTGGTAATATCCCCGACAACACAATCTGTCAAATCCGTGCCTCTTTAAGTGTCTTGACCAACCTCTTCTACTTGCCAACGATGGCCGACATTTCCTCCTTCTCGGCACTGTTTGTTCCCATATGCACGGGAATATCACATCCCGTTCCACCACCCATGACATGTCCTGCCTTCTCTGCTACATCCTCTATTATTGCACATGGTAGGCATACCGTTGTCCTCACCTCTGCTCACAATTTACTTTCCTAAAGATATAATTCCCCTTGAATATCCGGGCTTTCTTCGCCTTCCCTTGTGACACTACATCAGCAAAACTACTTTCCTGCCGTATCAGTCGTTTGCCATTCGCTTGTTGCACACTGTGCCCCTTTCTCTGTTATTATCAACCTCTACTGTCTTACCACCAGACAAACCCTCTCTACTCACCTGTCTATCTCTCTTTTGTTGCATACTCTGCCTCCTGTCATCTTTCTTCTTATGGTCCACATTCTTCTCTTTTCTCTCCTCTCGTTATCCTTGACCATCTTACCACCTGACAATCCCTCTGCACTCACCCGTTTATCTTCCTTTTGTTGCGCACTCTTCATGTTTCCATCTTTCTTTTTCTTACCAGCTTTCTCCCTCACATTGCCTCGGCTCTCCTCGTTCTCAGCACCACTGCTTTCATCCTTCTCACCACATCTGTTCTCTTCTTTCTCACCCTGCCCTGTCATCATCGTCTGTCGTAACTCATTTACCTGCTCTTGCAGAGAAAGTCCTTGAAGTTCAAGCACTGGGAACCATATTATAGTCAAACAAAACCTTATATAGCAGGAGTATGTTGGTCAGCAGGCCCCTATATTGACGGCCGGACCCTCAGTAGTTCCAGGTCTAGGGCCCCGAATAGCACCTAATATTACAGAGGCAGCTGTTCACTGGGAAGATAGGCTCACTGCCTATCTTCTGAAGTGGCACAGGAAGAAACAATTGTAGCTAATTACTGTATCAAAGATATCGCATCCGGTCCATGCCACCTGTTATTTTGTGCGATTTCATCACAGTCAGTTATTGACAGGCTATTTGAAATTTTTTTAAGTACATGTAACAATGAGTACATATCCATATACATATATACTTTAGGATAATTAACATCCAATTTTGAGACTTTAAATGCATGCTCAAAACATGAAGGCTTCAGAACCCCCGGTTAATTTTCACCCAAAAAGAACACAACACATTTTCATCCATGGGTTTTAATGTCCACCTGATTGGTCAAAATAGCTTTTAAATGCATTGACTTTTCACTCAAGAGTATATCATAAAGTACATCATAGGTAGGGGGAATTGTTCAATAACATTTATATTATGAGTTTTTTTTTCTTGCAAACTGTTTGGCCCCAGTTTTGGAGGCGGACAACTAGAAGTTGTTGTCCGGCTGGCCCCAATAATGTTAGGCTAAATTCTATCCCTGATTATTACTATCGTAGAATTGTCCCGATGGGCCTTTGGTTTTCTGTTAGTTTTAGTCTTCAATTATTTAGGCCATCACAGATCAGTTTCATTGATGTCCAAATATGTAGTGTGTGAATTGTCTAACTAATATGCGCAGTTGGATTAATCATTTTTTGTTTTAATGTACTATCGAGATGACATGTCGAAGTGTATACTAGGTAAGTTAGATTTTTTGCGAAATATGTATATATATATATATATATATATATATATATATATGTGTGTGTGTGTGTGTGTGTGTGTATAATTGATAAGTTAAATTGTTTTGCGAAATATGTATCTATACATGTTTATGCACACATAATTATCGTCAAGCGTAACTAAATGATGTTATCACCAATTATTGATCTCCAACACTGGCATAAGTATTAAGATGGTATGTTATTAAAACCAAATTAATGTTTTATAGTATTGAATTATGTTAAATTCAACTAGGAGACACACGCCCGTGCACCAAGGACAAGTCAATCCAGTTAGGGCATCTAAGAATTGTGATTGTACACGGTGATTTGACGAAAGAACAAACGGGCGCGATTTTGAACAGCAGCAACAAGGCCTTAGATCTGACAAAAGGTATGTTACCTGCTCACATATTAATCTTAACTACAAGTCCATGTAAATTGCAGACGGAGCTCATGTGAAGCGGCTAAGTCATTCGGACATTTCAATCAAGTGTCTTGTAAGGTAAACATGTCTAAAGAAACAACCCAAGAAACAGGAACGTCCATCCATTCAATGTTACTAACATTGATTATCTGAAATAATTCAGTTATGTGATTTAAAGAATACCATTCAGTTGACATTGAGAACAATTTCTGGTGTTAATCATCATTATTTGTTTTCTACAATAGTAATCATGTGAACACTATTATATTCTTATATAGGCAAACCAATTACATTAGTATTCACACTGACTGTTACAACATAATAGTATGTGTTTGTGATGCAAATGGCAGAACCCTTTAAGTCATTATTATCTACAGGGGCAACAGCCAGGGCAATTGCAAAAGCTGGTGGAATGCAGATCGTTGAGGAATGTCGGAAGCTGGGTACGTACTAATCATCCCTTGTTGTTTCAGACACTCCAACATCAGTTCTTCTTCTTTCTGTAACTTTTAAAATGAAAAAAAACACGAGGTAATTATTATTTATACTGCTATTATTATTATTATTATCATAGCATTTATATATGTATTTGAAATTGTCATTTGACATCATTCTTGTGACAGAATGTACAGTTATTTGTGGCGTCTTAGGGAAAACACGTCCGAATGGGATTGCCGTAACTGGTGCGGGGGATCTTCCTTGTCGATTTATCATCCACGTCGATATGCACAACAAAGCCGACTGGGATAGGACCATTCGGGCAGCCCTTCTCGAAGCTGCTTCTCTTGAAGTTGAATCAGTTGCAATCCCTGCAATTTGCACAGGTGCTGTGGTATAGATAGACATGTTATTCCTGTTCAACATATATTATGATTATTGTAACAATGTCATTGTGTAACTATTCAAATGTATGAAACAGTTAATGTAGACATAGGCACTTGTATCACCACCAGATTTTTAACGCCTTTCATACGGGCAAATTACCCGAATGATTTTCCGGCTCTGCCCGTATGAGATTTGTTATCTTTAATTTTAATATATAATATTAAGATTCAAACAGAAAGAACAACTAGATATAGTAATAACATTCACAATTGGTGCTAAGCACAGGGACCCCGAATTTTACGTATCAGCCATCCTGTCGACAGCTGCCTTTCAATACTGTCGTTCGGCTATTTATAACCCGATTATGTTAAAACCTCAAACAGAAATATATACGATAGTGACGCAACTACCGGAGTCGCCATTTTGGTATTGTAATTTTTGTATCTCACCTAAGGATAGTTCTCTGTGTAAAGATCTAAGCGTGTTCTGTCAAAATGGGGCGAGACAGCGACATGTCGTTTGATAGTTTTTATCTGGTATAATTTCTCAGCAGTTTTGAGTCGGACATCGAAATCAGCAACGATGTGTTCTCAAATGTATCTCAAATGTATCTCGGAAAACATGATAAAATACTATGATATACCATGGAAACCATGGCAATCCATAGTGTTTTGAAACAGGGAAACCATGGTAAAATACCATGGTGTCTTGAAAAGTTTGTCATGTAATGTCATGGTTTACCATGTAATGCCATGTAATATAAACGAAATACCATGGTATACCATGTAGTTCCATGGTATGCCACGTAATTCCACGGTATATTTTCATAAGGATTCGTAACCAACAGCATGGCTTACTATTTGACCATGACATGTTGTCTGCCCAGTAAGGCGACGATTTTTTTGGGTTTACGGATCCGCCGACCACATTTTGGGTATTTATCAAAATTGAAAGGCGGTTTATTTTTGTTGTGTCCCGCCGATATTCTCAAACAATTTTTTTTACGAATAATCTATTTTAAAACAAATCCAATGTCGGAAAAAATTTAATGTTCACAGAAATCGAATGGCAGAGCCAGAGAAGCATTTGCGACACCGAAAATATATTTTCACAACGCCGTGGAACGCCTTTCACGGTAGCGTTCTACCGCATTACTACGCAGACAACTCATTGTTCCCCGATAGTTTATACAAAATACAAATGATCAGTCTCGTGCAAAATTGGTGTGAATTATGTTCTGTAAGAGAAGTGATTTTCATAGTCATGAAAGTTTCAAAACGAAATATAGACGGACTATTTCCAATCGTGGCCGTAGGCCCCGGGCTGTGGTCAAGCTGTGACGTGTTGCCAACGTGTTGCTACGATGTTCGAACCAGCTATATTTCGTTCGCCGTGAAAGCGTAACATATCGTCTGGTTATTGTGATTCCAGTACACATTAGTACTATGTCTACCAAACTAAATCATGTCCTTAAACCATCAAATATCAACGCTAACGTAATAAAAATGGCAACGTGTATGTGACCTAGTGACCCCGCCGGATAACAGGCCAATCAAAATGACCGTAAGCACGCCCTGCCATGTGTTTGTCAGATGGCTGGCGTAACCTGATACCATAGACAACAACATGTTTCAAATACAAATCCAATGGCCATTGTTGCGGCAAATTAAGGGTACGCGTAAATTTCGACACAAAAACAAGCATTTGTTGAGATTGCGTTTTCATTAATAACCATGAAATGATGCTTAATTTATTATTTTAGAAAAACTACAACACTTACTTCGTTGCAATTTGGCGTATGAACGCGACTTACATGTAGGCAACATAATGCGATATTGAATTACGATTGGTGAAGGGTTTGTGTCAAAAATACACTGGCCATTCATACACTGGTCATTCAACTTTTGCTTAATTCATTCACAGTGGTGTAGCAGACGAAATTCATTTACGTAAACCAAAATGTGTGTATATATATATATATATATATATATATATATATATATATATATATATATATATATATATATATATATATATATATATATATATATATATATATATATATATCTTATAGTTATCAGTAACACTGTCTTACTTATATATATATATGTCATTTATTTCTTTGGGGATTTTCTCAAAACGGTATAATTTCGAATTTCGTGGCATTTTTTGTACATTTAAAAATTAAATTAAATCCTGTAACATAACCAAATAAATTAAAAACTCCCAATTGTATTAATCTAGAATAATATATGGCATTAAATCAACAGTTTGTGAAGAAATGGTTAATTTATCTTAACAACTTCTACTGAAACTAATCAATTCAAGACCAGCATCTAATAGCCGCCCCAGCTACCTTACACACTACTGTAATAATTCATACAAACACTTTAAAAAACAACTGGCCTTGATTAACCCTTTTCCCTTCATCTCTCATCTCTTTTTTCACCCCTCCGATGTTTGACGTGAGAGTAAAACACTTTCCCCCTCCTCCGATGTTAAACATGACTGTAAAAATTCAGCAAAACTAAACATTTTAATTTGTGGCCTAAAGAGCTAAGATAAACAAGTTGTTATCAAATTTTTACCGTATGAGTTGAACATTAACAAAACCCTGATCGCCACTTAGTATATTAAACATGTAGATGATTGTCTTGTAATCTGTATGCAGATGCTCATGTCTTATCCCCGTCTGACATCGCCAGGAAAATGTTGGATGCACTCGAAAGTTTCGCTACGCATAACGTTGTCACATGTCTGAAGATGGTGAGGATTGTAATTTTCCAAGCTTCAATGCTTGAAGCCTTCAGGAATTATGCCAAGAGGAAGACCACGGACAACATAACGATCGAACCAGGTTGGATATGATCACCGCAGTTGAGTTATTAACGCACTACGTTTGCTTTGCTTATAGTAAGCGCAAGCAATATCATGTATATTTGTTGTGATGGCTAATGTAAGTAGTGTTGTTTAGGTATGATGTGAGGTGTAAGCATAACATTTGATTTTAAATTGAACAGTTTGTAAAGCATAAAGGTTATGCTAGTTTTTGTATCTATATTTACATAAACTGTTTGGTAGATAAACGTCAACAAGGCTCGCATTAGTATTAAATATCGACTAAAGGCTGGGAATGGAAAATCAAAGATATATGACCTGGAAAGTCCTTGAAGTTCACGCGCCTCAAGTACTGGGAACCACATTACAGTCAAACAAAAACTAACACACTCGTATAATAGAGATACCACTGTGGACATTATAATAATAAGTTATTTCTATGTGCTTGTTTATGGTGGAAAAAACGGAAGGACCCACATTAATTCATCATCGTTTACAGGTGCCTCAGCCGGGGCAATTGTAAAATTTGGCGACAGTTCGACTGTTGATACAAGCAAGAAGACGAAGAAGAAGAAGCGTAAGTGCAAAGTACAACAGTTACTTTAAAAATGCTTCCTTAACTGATTTAGCCTATCACAAACCCGGGTCATTTGGGTCCAGATATGTAGTGTGTGAATAGTTTATGTAACATCCGCAGTCGATTTAATAAAAACTGCCTATCTTTGTTTAAATCATTGAAATAATTGACTTTAGTCATTAGATCTGGTAAGGATCAAAATAGCAGATATCCAAAATGGTAAGCTATGTGTGGGTCAAGGCTGATCATGGGCGTGATTTTCTAGCATTTCATTACAACTTCAGTTAATGCTTGAACAAGCATTAACTAATTTAATAGTTTGTCTGATGATTTCACAAAAACTACAAACAAAAGTTGCACAAACGAGCTAGAATGTTGCAGTGGTTACTAGGTAGGATTGGATTTTTTCTCAAAACTAATTTGAAATGACGCTAGCAAAAAATGTATTATGCACCTTTTAATTTGTGGTCACCCTGAATTAATACATTAAACTGTGTTAGCTGGTTGTGTTCTCATTGCAAACAAGTTATTTAAGTTATATTATATTAGGTGTATTAATATATATATATATATATACAAGTGCGTGATGTTACATGCTCTCCTAGTTTGGCTAAATGTGGTTTGGCATTTGTAGATGATTGTCTTGGATTGGATTTTAACATGCCTGTAGGTGTTCACAACATCCTGGATCAACTGGAATGCGTGAATGCCATTGTCACACGCATGGCGATGATGAGAAATATCACTCTCTTATTAAAGCACTACTTTTGCTTCGCGTATAGTAAGCGCAAGCAATATCATGTATATTTGTTGTGATGGCTAATGTAAGTAGTGTTGTTTAGGTATGATGTGAGGTGTAAGCATAGCATTTGATTTTAAATTGAAAAGTTTGTAAAGCATAAAGGTTA
>BSQZ01000212.1:37500-47500 GCA_033239005.1 Lamellibrachia satsuma | reverse complement strand
TGCTAGCTGCTACATTTCGGTATTTACGTAACGTCTTCCGCTTTATTAACTGTATAATTTGCACTGTACATATATGTAAAAGTGGATTTTGGGTCACATATTGCAAATGCGATATTACACAAATATGCTCGTCATTATACAGATTCGTCATCTGAGGTGTGCTATTTATATCATAATATTATCAGTATTGGATGCCACATAATAATATTGTGTTTGTTTGCACAGTCAAACAATACTAGAAAGTACTACCGAATTAACTCATAGAACTACTTAAATTAAAGCATTGAAAACAGCGTAAGCAATGATATAACGCATCACACTAATTCATCAGGTCAGCGAAATCGGAATGCTGGAAGAAGACTTTGCCACAGACGCACCGAGCCAGTCAAAGTTGTTGGAACCGGTACGTCGTGTCATTTCATAACATGACTAGAAACCATTACTAGAGGTATAAACGCGCCATCTTTTGAATACTACAACTAAGCGCCTTTTTTCTGTTTCTGTCCCTCTTCCTATTCCCCTCCCTCCCTCCCACCCTCCCTTTAGTTTTTCTATTGAACACTGCATTGTTAATAATTTCCAGGGTCGCGTGATACAAGGCGAAGCTGCAGCTACAGGAATGCGTGTCGTCGTTACTTCGGAACTCTGGGAATATCAGGTCACTAACCAAATGTGTTGTTGTTGTTGTTGTTATTGCTGGCGCCACTGTTGGTGCTGCCGTTGTTGTTGCTGCTATTATTGTTGCTACTGCATTGCATCTGGTAGAACTAAAAGCACTTTGAACTATTTAGTTTTTATTAGTTGTTGTTGCAGCTGCCGTTCTTGTTGCTGTTGCCTTTGTTTTGTCGTTGTTGTTGCTGCTGTTGTTTTTGCTGCTGTTGTTGTTGCTACAGTTGCCATTGTGTAGCATATCGTACTACGCAATGTACTTTGAGCTATTAATTTGTAGTTGTTGTTGTTGCTGCTGCTGTTGTTGTTGCCATTGGTGTTGGTGTCGCTATCGTTGTCGCTGTATAGCAACTGGTACTACGAAATGCACTGGAAGTCATTTAGATTGTAATTGTTGTTGCCGTTGTTGTTGTCGCCGTGGATAATCTATCACCACGAAATTTACTGGAAGTTATTTGGTTTGTAGTTCGTGTAAATACAAGCAATAGTGTGCATTACGGAGGCAGTAGTTGCCTAACATAGTAGTAGTTAGCATATGTAGTATCCTGCTTAACTGAACTCGACCCTATTTGACAATAACAATACAAAATGCAGGTTTACAATATCTCACGCCAGGGCGCCAATAAAAACTATACTACTATTTGGGACAAAGATATCTTGCACGCTTCCTAAAATTTTTAGTAATATATAAATGATTTAAGCAGTGATTGTGTGTGCAACCGCTTATACAAACGTCCCAATTTCTGCCACCGTTTGTCCTAACAAAACTATTGAGATTACTTACTCAAAGTTGAGTAAGTAATTCCAATAGTTGTGTTTAGAAGAATATCATTACTCATATATGAACCAACTTGATGAACATTTTCAAGAATATAGGGTAGGTCATTCCGTATAAACAAAGGGATACTAATTAGTACACGAATCGCCGTGTAGTAACCTTGTGTGGATGTCGTTTCCTGTAGGTGGCTTCGAGAACAGCAAATTTACCATCTGCTACTGCAGCCAGTGCCACTGTAGCCGGGGAGACGACGACTTCAGCGACCGCGGACAGCCGCCCAAGACGTACTGCGTCCCTATCGGATGGTGCCGCATTGGACTGCAGTAAGTGACGAAGAACATCTCATATAATAATATTATAGCATACACATTTCTATTCTTATTTGTACATGTATTGTACAACGGCTACGGTCGACATGCCCTCTGATGGATGTAAAGGCCGATTTTGGAGAGGCATGGTCGGCTGCATCGGTTTCACACGAAGGCCTGCCCAGTATCAGTGGTATGTAATATCAGGGAGGTTTTTCCCGTCCTCTTTTTTCTTATCCTTTCACGGTCTTCTTAGCGTTCCACTTCGATATGACATGCAGCATTACGAATGGGAGCCCGCCCGCTGTCTATGTCTTGCTATTTTCCGACCCAGGGATGAGTATCAATACCCGATTTAATCAGCACGGGGACGCGGTAGCGCAGCCGCCGTAGGGGCGTAGCAGCCGCCGTAGGGGCGTGGCAACATAAGTGGGGGCGTGGCAGCCGCCGTAGGGGCGTGGCAGCATAAGTGGGGGCGTGACAGCATAAGTGGGGGCGTGGTAACATAAGTGGAGGCGCGGCAGCGGTTAGAACGTCAAATCTCGATATCTCAATCGATAGAATCCGGGTTCAAATCCTCTTGCTGCCGTTCCGATGCTTTGACTATTTCTTTCCTTGTTGTCACAGTTCATTCAGATGTATAACTGGCTACAGACAATTGTGGATGTGTGAACGAATTGCACAGTAGCTGAATGCTTCGCAGTCGAAGAAGTCGATATGACGTTGGAATGAACAGGTCTGCCAGGTGGGTGAAGTGTAAAGCACCTTTAACAGACCCAGTGATTACATACCGCATAATTATAAGAACGTACCTTTCATACATGTCGGAAGTTGTTGAATACTGGGGGATGGGGGCATTTGGTTTGTACGAGCACATTGACGGACAGCAGTCTCAATGGCGGTTCTCCTATTGACGTCAAAGCATACCAGACAAACCAGGAGACCAAGTGTGAGAGTCGTCAGGTTGGTTACTTACCGACATGATAATTAAGCAGCTGAGACAAGCACTGTCTCCCGAGACAGAAGGTGGCTACTACTATTGATGGGCACCATACAGTATGTTTACTTAACATATACCACAAAAATTTTTGTGATCCGGCCCCCAACCGCCGCCCTCCCCCACCCCCGTCCCCAGTTCCGACACCTATGATCAGTGACAACTATAGAGTGCCTATGTATCACTTGCGAGGTGCACCTCAGGCACGTTTACCACTTTTTATTTCCCCAAAGACTGCGATGGGGATGCAGTCATCTGGCATGCGTGCTACATGACGAGCCTGCGAAGGTGATGTTGAAGTATGATCGATTCAATACAGGATGTTGTTGTAGGAGAGCATTGTTGGTGACACAGTCCTGCCATTTGACGTTGAGTATAGTTCTGAGGCACTCATGGTGACGTTCTATAAGTTCTTTGAGTTTTGTGTGTCTACAGTACAAAGCACTTATTTTTATGCCTCATTATTATAATCATAATTATCATATGTCGCTGTCGTTTATGTTGTTGTTTTCGTATTTGTATATTATTATTTGCCTTAGTGTTGATTATTAATATTGAACAGTTGTCGTTGGTGCTACAATGCAAACCTAATAAGACCAACGACACGGCGGTAGGCTTTATTTTTTCTGATTTATTTTGTTTCCAGTGCTGATGTCCGAGCAAAGGCCAACGATTTTTTTGGAAAATGGCACCGTGCCTTCCATGGTACGACGCCTGAGAAAGTACCTGTCATTCTGAACGCGGGTGGTCTGCTTTTACCAGGTGACAACATTGCTACGAAATGTTATTCTTGGCACGCGCAGTAAGATGATAATGTGCATATAGTAATTGTAACTGTTTTGATATACAAGTACTGTTAAATTGGTATGTTAATGACCTGGTCCGGGACGCATGGTAGAAGAGCACACATGCCGTAGCGTATACAGCTTCTCCCAGGCTAGTCAGCCCTTCCTTGTTTGTTTAAATCGAAACAGAAGCCATGGTTATGCATCTAAGAAATAATATCAACTAAAATCAATAATATCACGATTATCTAGAATGTGTTCTAAAACTGGGAGATTCCGGTCATTTCTCTGGTTGACTGAGGGCTGACATGTTAACCAGCGCTACCGAACACCGCAGGCGCAACACTATGAAAATCGGGTAACCTAGACTACACGCGACCTGTTAAGTGAGGCCGGCATACATAGAACCAACACAAAGTTTCAAACAAACGTGCTATGTTGTTATAAAGAGGACCAGTTTAGCAAAACAGCATGGAAATATCCTATTGGCAAGTATTAGAATAGGTGTATACAAATATAATTTCATTTGGTGAGCGAATTTTGCTAGACTAACCGCACTCGTGGCATAGAGTTATCTAACAGTATGGCGCGGCCAAGATGCGATGTGTTCAACAAGGTTTGCCTAGGAAACCACTGCCGAGACATTTTAGGGCTTAGTAGACTTTTGTCTCCTTTTAAACGGACAGGGTGGATGTTTCGGTGCCCTGTCAACTAACTCAACCTGTATATGGTGCGTCATAGCGCGCCGAATGAACGATTTAGTGTCTAATGTGGCATCTAAAATTGTCGTGTAAATTGTTTTCGAATTAAAGCACAGTAACATATCATTTAGCATTTATTCATACATTCTATACAAACACACTCACATTGTCTCGAGATTTAAGAAAGACCGGATTATAAAAAAACAAGTGAGATTTTAAAAATATCGGATTACCACTTAATTACATTGCAACATTTTCTTGGCTTAACGTGTAGGAGATTGCGCCGTGGGAGGAATGGATGTTGGCGAACGATCTCATCACTTCAACAGTAAGAGAAAACCGAAAGGATTTGACACCAAACAGATATTTGTGTCACCCAGCATTCATTATTCCGGTCACAATTCGTACGCCACGCCGACCAGGTAATGTCGAACCAGAGTCGTTGTATCGTAACCGGTGGCCAATGGCGATTGCCTATAACCAGGATATGTATTCATAGGTAGAGCAATACAACTTCACATGGCTCGTCCCGCTGTCAGTGTAGATGCAAATAAAACACAAGGAAGACCTAAGTGAATACCGAAGTGCTCGCTCCCCGCAAATGCAGAACAAGGGCCGGTAGCGTAGCATGGTAGGGTGGCGGTTTGAACGTAGACCTATCAGTCGAGTGCCTCTTGGTGCTGTTGCGAAGCTTTGGCAATTTATTTCACCCCGCGTCCCCACAGCTCACTCAGCTGAATAAAATAGTACCTGCCTCCAGATAGAGGCGGGTATATGAACGAATAGTATTCGCGCAGTAATTGCAGGGTGGCTGAATACTTCCCAAAGAAGTCGAGATGGCGTTGGAATGAACAGGTATGCCAGGGGTGAAGTGTAAAGCGCTTTGGACAGTCCCAGTGATTGGATACCGCGCTACTCATACGTTCGCGCTTAAATGTGGACGTTAATGGTCAATAACGTTCTGGTTCCAGTTATTAAATTTTCGTTTAAAACACCGGGTTTGTTCGAAAGTGACACGTCCGTTGTTTATATGTCTACCAAGGGCATTTTATGCAAATGCGAAACATGTATTTTCCAGGTATGCTGATCAGGAAACAGGCACGTCATACGAAAGTCGAGTGGCGTTCCAAGTTCTCATCGCGCCCGGCTCCTACAAAGAAGCTAAACAGACCATAGGAGCGACGACTCATATCGACCCCATTGTCGGCAACGAGAAACTAGAGTGGTCGACGAAGGTGCGCGGAAGCACGATTATCTACGGCTTGCTCATTCGTTTGGATGAAGTCGATTGACCACTCCCATTCATCTATGGTTTCGTCAGTAACAGTAACAGTACTAATGTTGAGGACATTTCAAGACATGTCAAGCGTACTGAAGAATAGGAACATGTTAAATAGACCAAACCGGTGTAAGCATGTTACAAATGGAGAGGTTATGCGAAGAACAGGGCAGTACATAAACAATTGTTGGAAACGATAACCGAAAGAGAAATATAAATACAATTCACAGAAAATATATTCAGTTTGAAATGTTACTTACCATTGGATGATAAAATGAAGGCTGCAAAGAATATCAAACAGAGCGAGACATTTATTAAAACATATCAATGTACGCATTCAGGCAGAATGGCAGGCAGGCAGGCAGGCAGGCAGGCAGGCAGGCAGGCATGTGGTTTATGGTCGTTACATTCTCACAAAGGGGTAAACCAACATTATAGAAAAACATGCATGTATGTTTGCATTCAACACGTTACAAATGTCTAACCAAAGACTCGCTAAAGGTCTGCCCTGCTCCGTTGTCGTATAATACATTTATGCAACATGTAACACGTGTGTGTGTGTGTGTGTGTGTGTGTGTATGTGCGTGCGTGCGTGCGTGCGCGCGCGCGCGCGTGCGTGCGGGCTTCGGCGCGTGTAATTGTGTAATTTTATAATTAGTCAAACACTGCTTTCATATATTTACAAATATGTTATTCAGGTGCAGCAATATGGAACATTGTAAAATGATGTAGTATATTCTACACATCAGGAAAATGTTTACTTTCATAAACACAATTTACGTTCATGTAAAACAACTAATCGAACTGTCATTTATTGCTTAATTATGAATGTGAAACAATTTGGCCGTATACAATCCAGTTATCTGTGAGTTGACCATTGATGATTATATGGGATTCTTCAGCAGTGAGTGAACGATATGAGTGAGTCAACCGGTATTTGTTGGTCGACCGCGTATGCTGGTCTTGTGATGAATGTCATGCCATGTGACACAGTTGTCCTTGTCGTTGGTCAAAAGCCTACCAAAGATAAACAGCCACACGATCGTCATATATTTCCAAGATAAAATAAAAAGCAAGTTGATGTAACATAATTGAAGTGCCGTCCTCAGTTAGATATTTTCCCTCGTTTCGCTTCAAAAACATTTCGTGAAAACGGAGCCTATCTAGTCTATATTATGGCAGCAGGTATCGTAAAAAGTGTGTAGAATATGTAGAAAACGTCCTACCCGCTGTAGCAGCTTCAGGACTTTCCTTCCTTCCTCGTTGTCTGGCAGTAAGCCCACGCGTTGTGCACCCGTGTAGGGTTGACCACGGTGAGGGTGTTCCTCCTGCCCAACAGTGTAGGTATGCAGTGGGTGTTGGTCGCGATACTGATAATGGTGTGCGTGCGCGCGCACGTGTGTGTAATTGCTTGCGCGAGGGTGTGTGCTTGAATGTGGCGCGGATGGGTACAAATTTATTCTGATGGATTGGTGTGTGCATTCATAGGGACATACAGGTATACATGCACTTACTGTCTGTACGCCATCAGGAATGTCGTAGTTAATGATAATTATTCCGTGTGAGCAATAACCGGGAAAAGAAAATTCCTTTCGCGTCACTGGCATGGTTCTATTTGCCGGTTGTGTTGCCGTAAATTATTACATGCCCCTTGCGACATATTGGACATTCTTGGTTCACTAGAAAGCTTGATTTTATGCAGCTTTCGCAAAACACATGTTTGCGGATGGGCAACATTGTTGGACGAACAAATGGCCCTAGACATAACGGACACTCTTTGTTGACTTCGTGTGTATCTTCTTCCCCGGTGATATCATGTACATCAGTGGTGTTTTCACATATATTTGGTGATTCTCTTGATGCTGAATCGAGGTAGCTACTTTTGCCACTGCTGCTGCTGAAGCTTATTGCTAAACAATGATATGTCGATGCACTGTTGATGCACTGCTTATTCCGTCATGTTTCGGTCTTGTACTGCCATTACCTTTTACGTAGAGTTGTGTCAAGGCCGCTGGATTGTTTGCTGTCACAATCTGTGTCACACCCATATGATTTGCTACCCATGGCTGGAGGAGGATGTCCCGTCATAACAGTGCTTGTCACCTCATGTCCCGGTTTTTGCACTGTGTTCACTGTCATTATCTTTGCTTATAGATGTGCCAAGGCTGCCGGTTTGTTTTCTGTCACCACCTGTGTCATTGCCAATCGAGTTTAGACGAGGATGTCGCTTCGTGACACTGCTTATCCCGTCATGTTTCGATCTTGCACTGTCATAACCTTCAAGTAGAGGTGTGTCAAGGCCACTGACGCGTTTTCGCCCACCTTCTTTTTCAAACCCTTATGGTGTGCTACCATGTCCATGGTTTGCACTGTCGTCTTCTCTGTCATCAGCTGTACTTTGCGGCTAGGCTTTGCTTCAATGCTGTGGCCATAATCTCCACCAGGGCTTAAAACCTTAGTTTTACTGGCAATACCACGACTTTTATTGTCAACTTACGACCGCGGTCGTTTCACAGCACTTCACGCCGGAAGACCTCTGACTGCTCTTGTCAGTATTTGATTTGGTCTTTGATTTAGGCATGTCAGTCTTTGATTTAGGAAAGTCCCCGCGAAGACTCTGATGAGTTTTCTGCTAATTAGTTTCACTACTTCTGCATCAGTATCTACAAGATGTATGTCTAGAACTTTAGGATCTTGTATGTGACATAAATCAGTCGCTGCCTAAAACATGATGTGTGACACATCAGCCATTAGTAAAACGAACATAACTGCAACAATTAACAGTAAACTTTAAAAAAGGTTCAAAAAACTAATTATAATTATTGCAATGGAAACGTAATAATACATTACGCCAATGTGTTTTTGTAACAAATTGTTTCCTGTAATCAAATACATTTTAAGCAGTGACTGATTGCTATGAGTAATCCAACACGGGAAACAAAAGGTAATTAATTGATTTTGCAATGTAAGTGTAATTTAACTGGCAGCTTCACCTGTTGTAGAAAATAACGTACTTGAAAATATAAACCCATGTAAAAGAAATCACAATCATGTATTTATAGCTGCACCATATACAACACATACAAACTGTGATTTGGTAATCAAATTAGACATATCCACGCAATCACGCACGCACGCACGCACGCACGCACGCACGCACACACACACACACAATAGTTATAGTAGTTAATGACTGATTAGTCAACCTTTCTAACTGTGTGCTCTGTCAGCCTTTTAAGAGCGCGCGCACGAGCCAGTCTAAGAGCGCTCTCATTTTATACGGTCCGCAAAGCATGGCAATAATTGTTGTATTGCTACAAACAATGGATGTTTGGGAGAATTGCTAAACATGCTGTCCATATGTATCATTTGGAAACACGAAGAACTCGATAATTAAAAGGGTAAATTAAAATAAACTTATTCCGCGTGATCTGTTGTAATACAGTATAACAGCGCGCATTCTTGGTCGGTCGTGCCGTGCGCACTTTTGTCTTACATATGCGTGTTATAAACATTACAACAACATTTTTGCAAGAGCAGCTTGGATTTTCCTGTTTATTCCAATATTTAGCTAACAAATGAGCAACGAGTTTACTTAGTCTGATTTAGCATCCACAAAAGTATCATAGCGCGAACAACTAAATTCACGTGTAGAAAAATTACAGCAAACTTGTCGAAAAACTTAATATATTTCTCGTAATCCCAAAATCGTCTGAACGCTGTTCGAATTTCGGGTGCACGAGGTGTCAACGTGGCCACGCAATATAATGGTACATTGAAGGCGCAAGCTGGTGGGTAACATATCGAAATAGGCTGCGCGCGATGCTATCGGTTCTACCCGCACTTACCTTACGTGATGCTTTTAACTAAACATGCAAGAATACCAGTTAGAAAAATCATAGCGAGTTTCATGCAGAAACATAAACATTTTGCTATTTTGTTCACGAGATCACCATGTAAATTTAATGAGTGGAAAATTTAGAAAGTGGATATTTTGAAGTTTACCAGATAACAATTATCATAAATATATATATAATATTTAAACAATGGAAATGTCGACAGTTCAATGACCGGAATGCTATTGAAGAACCTTCGTGTACCTTTTTGCCGTGGAATGGAATGGGAGACTGTAGCTACTTAAAGTAATTGTGTATTGTGTCAGTTGTGATCTGGTGGAATATACGTCCTCGTTTTGGCAGACTAACTTTAGTTGTACGAGAGACAAAATCGCAAAAGGTCACTTATGTGAGAATTACTTTCACCTTTCATCGGCAGAAGGCGGTGTGGGGTATTTTGAGTCCAAGCTGCTATGTTTAGTCAACGTATACTGCTCATCTTACAAGTCAGTCACAATACAACAGTCAACTTGTGCTTCTATCGATCGATATAATGGTACATTGGTACATTGGTACACGCAATATAATGGTACATTGAAGGCGCAAGCTGGTGGGTAACATATCGAAATAGGCTGCGCGCGATGCTA
>BSQZ01000212.1:0-32500 GCA_033239005.1 Lamellibrachia satsuma | reverse complement strand
GGCTGACTACGATAGGTTTACCGGTGAGGATGGAGATGCTTATTGTCTGATCTGGATGAATGGCCGCCGCCTTCCCAGATAATCAGTGAGATGCTCGAGTTTTGGACCACAAAAGGGAGCAGTGAGTGTCAGCACAGCACGGGACCCTTCACGCCGTTGGCCCAGAAACAGAGTGACTCCTGACCACCGGAATAGTGTACTGTTTCACGTACATGTTGATGTAAACGCAAACACAAACCGGTCTCTTTGCCAATGGCGGGTTTGGGGATTGGAAGCATGGTGGCCGCGCCATTTCTGGTCACGAGGGCAGCAAACAACATCGGGAATCAATGATTGCAGTGATGATTCGGGGATCTACGAGATGTACAACTTGTGGAAGCCTGCGTATCAGAGCGACAGTGCTGGCGCAATGGCTTGGCCCGTGTTGTATCAGAGCGACAGTGCTGGCGCAATGGGTTGGCCCGTGTTGTATCAGAGCGACAGTGCTGGCGCAATGTCTTGGCCCGTGTTGTACTGTGGTGACGTTTTTGGCGGAGGGCCGATTCATATTCTGTGACCACAATGAAATCATTGGATCAGCTACAAACGGGAATTATTTAGTTGTCTTAGAACTTCTATCTAAATTCGACCGTTTCTTGCGCAACATATACTGAAATCCGCGAACTACTTCTCTGTCACTGTGGATTGTACACCGGAAATATCACATGTTAACTAGCTGACTTGTGTGCTGAGGTAAGTACTCCCAGATGGACCAGTGGGCGCTTCGTCAGCTTTCTCAACATGCACAACCACAGGGGGCAGGAGTTTGCGAAGAATCTACTCGACGTCCTTGAAGACAAGGACATTGTCAAAAGACAGTAGTGTTCTTCGATTTCGTCCAGTCACTTTACGTGTTTTTCTCAGCATCTACACATCGATGGTCTCTTCTCGAAAGTGAACTGAAATCGCACGACCTGTTGGTCGTCAAACAGCTGAGTGACACGAAGTGGTCTGCGCATGCTGATGCTGTTTCTGCGTTAGTAAAATGGTACTCCGTAATTTCCTCCCTTCTCGACAAGATCAGTGGCGATGACTCAGGGAACGCAAATACCCGCTCAGAGGTTTAGGGGCTCGCGAAGAAGACGAGGAAACTCGAAACCTAATGATGGCCGAAATGTGGCACAGGATCCTAGAACGAATGAATTCCACCAGCAAAATGCTCCAGAATCCAATGTTGGACATCAAAATTGCTGTAGCTCTGCTGTCGTTACTACACGACTTCATGTTAACATGTGTGTGTGTGTGTGTGTGTGTGTGTGTGTGTGTGTGTGTGTGTGTGTGTGTGTGTGTGTGTGTGTGTGTGTGTGTGTGTGTGTGTGTGTGTGTGAGTGTGTGTGTGTGTGTGTAAGGTGTGTGTGTGTGTGCGTGCGTGCGTGCGTGCGTGCGTGCGTGCGTGTGTACGCTTGTGTGTGGCTGTGTGTGTGAGTGTGTGTGTATGTGTGTGTTTGTGTGTGTGTGTGTGCCCGCGCGCGTGTGTGTGTGAGTGAGTATGAATGTGTGTGCGTACGTGCGTGCGTGCGTGTGCGCGCTTGTGTATGGGTGTATGTGAGTGTGTGTGTATGTGTGTCTGTGTGAGGTGTGTGTGTGTGCGTGCGCGTGTGCGCTTGTGTGTGTATGTGTGTGTGAGTGTGTGCGTATGTGTGTCTGTGTGTGTGTTTGTGTGTGTGTGTGTGTGTGTGTGTGTGTGTGTGTGTGTGTGTGTGTGTGTGTGTGTGTGTGTGTGTGTGTGTGTGTGTGTGAGTGTACGTGTGTGTGTGTGTGTGTGTGCGCGCGCGTCTGTGTGTGTGTGTTTGTGTGTGTGTGTGTGTGTGTGTGTGTGTGTGTGTGTGTGTGTGTGTGTGTGTGTGTGTGTGAGTGCACGTGTGTGTATGTGTGTGTGAGTGTGTGTGTTAATCATTATGAACACTTTGTTAATGAATTCAGCCAAACTAAACTATCACGAAGTTCTGTCTATTATAATGTTTCGAAATAATGTTTCAGCAATGAAACGATCTTACGCGAGCGTGTGTGTAGGATGTGTGTGTGTGTGTGTGTGTGTGTGTGTGTGTGTGTGTGTGTGTGTGTGTGTGTGTGTGTGAGTGTGCGTGTGTGCGCTTGTGTGTGTGTGAGTGTGTGTGTACGTGTGTGTGTGAGGTGTGTGTGTGCGCTTGTGTGTGCGCTTGTGTGTGGGTGAGTGTGTGTGTGTGTGTATGTGTGTGTGTGTGTTTGTGTGTGTGTGTGTGTGTGTGTGTGTGTGTGTGTGTGTGTGTGTGTGTGCGTGAGGTGTGTGTGTGCGTGCGTGCGTGCGTGTGCGCGCTTGTGTATGGTGTGTGGGTGTGTGACTGAATGTGAGTGAGTGTTAATAATGGGTATATCACTATACATTTTAACTGGGAAATAAATAAATATCTTCAAATTATTTTACTTTATACCAAATATGGCCATGCACATGCTAAAAATATTTACATTGATATTTGCCTTGGTTTTAGTCTCTCAGTCAACGACCACACCTTATGGTATTCATTAACCCTTGGTACTTCAGCCGCCGCTCATCTCCCCCCCTTAATGGAGAACATGATGATAATGTGTTTTTTTTTAATAACCCAAGGGAATATATTTTCAGAATTATCAACCAGGCACTTGTATTTGTCATGGGGTGTGATCGTTGTACACTTCGATCATTAAAGTTTCCTACTCCCCATTATGAATCCATACGGACATCACATGTTGATCTCGTGTCACCCGTTCAAAATCGTTCAAGAGCAATTTCAAAATTTGGCAGAAAGTGCCCCTATGGCCCCTACGGGGGTTCATCATTGTCCACTCGGACCAAAAATGTTACGTATGCTCCAACCTAAAACTTTTACATCGACGTGAAATGACTGAGGGTCTGGCTTCCCTAGTATTCCACCTCGCCATACACTGGCTCAATATATTTGACAACCTGAAATGTTGGTACCTGCGGAGTCGAATCCTCGAGAGATGGACATGCTTCAGCTACCTCTACTTGGGCAGGTGTTTCATTAGCTGTATCGTCTTGAGTGGCTAGACTTTGGGTGGATGAAATCAGAATATTGTCCTCGTTTAAATTTTTGAAGAAGGTGGGGCTGAGACAACTGCCAAGAGGACATGTTATCCACTCAGGTTCAGGTTCCTGTCTGGCTTGTATTTTGCGCTCTCGCTGCTTGTATTTTATCGAATTAAAACGTTACATGATGTAATTGAAAATGCCAATTACATTTTCTCTATTTGCAATTACTTTAAAAAAACTCCAGTTGCAATTCCAGAATTGGAATTGACCTCAAGTCTGACACCTGATAAAGCCATTGACAGGTGACATGTTTATTTGCAGGCGAACTGCTTCTTCCCACAAGTGGAGAGATTATCCTCACAACATTCGTCACAAATACATGACGTCTCCCGCCACAAAATGATATTTGTATTTCCCGTTGACTTGTATGATGGTTGGCTTGACACACGCACCTGGATGCATTCGTTGTCACAAAGGAGGTCATTAAAATGTCTTGTGTCATGTATGTGATTTTGATCATATTTTCGTCAACGTCCATATAAGCAAGGTCTTCGATATGTTTAGTAGGACTTGGTGGTGTTTGAACTGGGAGTAGGACACGTGGATAAGTGGCACAACTATTGGGTACTATGTCATGGCAAGCCAGTGTAACTAACGGCGTTACACATGTGTTGTTCCAGTGGTAATGGGTTGTTTGCTTTTTGCATCAACACGTTCGAATATATACAACTATCAGTTGCATGTCTTTTGCGGCACTGATGATGTGACGCTGACTTCTTTATTCTAAAATTGTCTTCTTCAAATTTCCAACCTCATTCTTATTTTGAGTGTATCAAACTACAATTCCACCAAATTGATAAGTTCAGTCATATTTGGAACATAATTGCATGATTGTGTACGTTTGCTGGTTGACTTACGTTTTCCGTCCTTGCAAATGGCGGTCATTTGAGGTGGTTTCACTGATTCTCGTGTTGAGTACCAATCTTTTCTGATTATATATATATATATATATATATATATATAATTATATATATATATATATATATATATATATATATATATATATATATATATATATATATATATATATATATATATATATATATATATATATATATATATATATATATATATATATATATATATATATATATATATATATATATATATATATATATGAATTACACATCCATCAAATGTCATGTTTCTGTTTTAATGGCGTTCTCATTGTTTCCCACGTTGAGTATAAATTATATTATTTAAATAATTCATGCGTATTTGACCTCTTAAAATCCTTACTATCTTCGACCGATTATAATCGACCTATATTAGGCTTGTATGTTTTTTATACTACTTCTCCAAGACGTTTTGCAATTTGGGCGACAAACTTTCAGGGGTTCATCCACGACCCTACGGTCGCGTCGTGACAGCGTGTTCTTGTGAAATTCACCCTGCTATTACCCTTTCTACGAACAACCGAATTACCCATTGTAGTTATTACGTACAATTGTCTTTTCTATCATTATCCCGAGTTACGTAGTACAACGGTCATGCGTCGCTAGATGTTACTGCTAGTAACTGCTAGTATTACGACGCAATTTCGAGAGTTGGATTCCCAGAAGCATCAATATATTGACTGGCAGCACCAAGTACCAAGGCATAGATGGATATTTATGTACCAAGGCATAGATGAATTGAATGTGAACTGTTTTTAATATTGTTATCGTTACAGTCACTTACGAACTACCAAGTTATCCCGTCCGAGGATGGAGATTTTTGCTAGTTATTATAAACTTATATAACACGGTTGCTCATTACACTTTGACAGGCTGAAAAACCGCTGCAGGCTTGATATTGTTGGTGTGGAATCCACCACGCGCACAGTCATGTGTGATGAGGGCCATTATTCATTCCTTTTGTTTATCATATTTCGGATGTTCAGCTTTACTGGGTTCCAGTGAACCGTGACAGATAGCGAGAACTACGTTTCCTGTGTTTTCAGCTTGATTCCCCCGTGTGTTCCTGGTGCAGTTGTATTGACTTATTTGACTCTAACCGACCCGTCTATTAACTGAGCGCGCACCCCTTTCTCTGTTTGCGTAGTCTACCCGACTACTGCTCTGTATATTAATTTTATATACATTCGCTATTATACTCTTATTTTTCAGCACAAAATAAATCTGATGTTCTACACGTTTTTTTGCAGATTTGATAATATTTCTGGCATGCTAGTTTGTGTGTGTCATTGCGATAACACACGGTAACGTCAGACATGGGGCCGAAGTACTGGGTACTCTTGAATTCGAGTACATGTTTTAAAGTATTCATAATTATACTGGTAGCTGTATAAATTACGGGTCATGCACTCTAACTAATAACCAATACATTCGGACATGACAAGAACTATATGTACTTTGTCAATTTGATACATCACAGTTGTTATTCTTATTTTATCAAAATTAATAAACACAATGACAATGACTTTAATAAGCAAAAGTTGGTCTTGTGAACGACATAATTTGCTTTACACCAGTCATTGTCTGATACTAATCTATGCAACAAGCAATTAATTAATCAACAACGTTAGTGCATTTTGAAATAATCAGTTGAACATGAATATATATATATATATATATATATATATATATATATATATATATATATATATATATATATATATATATATATATATATTCAAATTATATGTTATACCAAGTATGACCATGTACATCTTCCTTGGTTTTGGCTACCAGTCAACGACTACATCTAACAGTATTCGTCCAACCCCTAGTACTTCAGCCCCCCACATTGCCGAAGACGAATATGCTGTGTTTTGAAAAGCTTAAGGGCGTTTATGTTCAGAAATATCGACCAGACATTTTAACAAGATTAAATTTGTCATTCAAGGCAAAGGCCTATATGGCAAGTGGACAAGGAATCCATTGCCTTATCGATATGTAACTCGCCTTCCTGAGATATGTGTCAACCTTGTTTTTAAACATATTCACATTGCTAGCAGTTACACAATATGTAGATAATTTGCTCCATTCATTTATTGTCCTCTGTGAGAACGAGTACTTCCTAATGTCCCATCTACAATGATCCGTTACTAATATTACGTCATGTCCTCTAGTTCTACTATATTTCGTGGGTGAGAAAACAATATTTCTATCAATATGTTTGTATTAATATCTTAAAAACTTTAATCAAATGTTCTTTTAATCTCCTTGTCTGTAGGTTTGTTTAGTCATGTTCTTTTACGCGTTCTTCATAACTAAGACCTCTCAGTTCTGGAATCATTTTAGTTGCTTTAGTTGTATCACACGCAAATTTCAGTATGTTGCTTGTTATATTATCGTCCAAATCATTGATATATATTAAGAATAGTAAAGGTTCTAATGCTGATCATTGTGGTTCCCCACTCAACTGATTTTCAGTTTGAATCCTTTCCATCTAGTACGTCTTCTATCAGTCAGACTTTGGTCTACCTAGTCGGTTATGCCTTCCTCAATACCATGGGCTTATAATTTAAGTAGTAATCTTTGATTAATTTAAAAACGAGTTCATGCTTAACCTTTCTAATAATTTACAAATAACTGATGTAAAACTCACTGCTCTGTAATTGTCTTTCTCGAACCCTTTTTTAAATAATAGTATTATCTGTGCGTCTTTCCAAGTATGGCCCCTGATCAAACATGTTTCCTTAACAGTGTTTAGTAAATGACACCAACATGGCGAACTCACTAAACGAACTAAATGACATGAATGGATACAATAACATGCAAGTTGCTACTCCTCAGTATGAATCCACAGAGACCTCATATGTTGATGTCCTAATAATGGTTCAAAAGATAGAACAGTTTAATTTTTGATGTAAAAAAACGCCGCCCCCGTGGCCCCCTTGGGGGTTGATCGTTTTATACTCAGACCATAACAAGTTCCTACTCCTTAGTATGAATCCATAGGGATATCCTATGTTTATGTCAGGAAAACAGTTTAAACGTTAGAGCAATTTCAAAGGTTTGCAGAAAAAGTGCCCCATGATCGTTTTTCATTCGAATCAAAAATCTAACCTATGCTCCAACCTTCCAGGTGACACCGAAAAGTTAACTTTTGCATCAACTTGAAATGAAATTTTACATTACTATCTTTCTCCACTAGGACACTACACACACACGCACGCACGCACGCACGCACGCACGCACGCACGCACGCACGCACACACACACCACACACACACACACACACACACACACACACACACACACCACACACACACACACCACACCACACACACACACACCACACACATACACACACACACCACACACATACACACACACCACACATACACCACACACACATACACACACACCACACACACACCCACGCACGCACGCACGCACGCACGCACGCACACACACACACACACAGCCAACTTCTAAGACCGAACCCATGTTGAAATATGAATATTTACACCCCTCTTTATTTGGTAAATGTTAAAGTTAAAAAAATGTTGGATAGTCAACTTAGGTACAAACCTACAAAATTAAGCAATAGTCCAATTTGAAGGATTATCGTCTTTATTTGGTAGCTAAGACAATAAAGGCAATGAAGGATAACAATTCACCTGGAATTCCTCCAAGACTACTAATGTAAACAGTAAAATAAATTAGATGAAGATTAAAATCACCAAAAATAAAACATTCTGAATGAATAGTTGCAAAATTTTCCAGTAGATCCTGGAATTCTTCAAAGAAATCGGCTGGGTGTCCTGGAGGGCGATAAATACAGACGAAATAAGCGGAGAAAGAAGAATCTGAAATTTCAACAGAAATGGATTCAAAGCTAAGGTATTCAGGGTTCGAATGTAAATTAACGTTGGACTGTTTTGATACTAAAAAGCCAACACCACCACCTCGTCTAACTGAACGTGGTCGATGATGGAAGGTATAACCAGAAGGAGAAATGTCAGCAATGCATGCGACCGTATCATGTAGTCTGAGCCAGGTCTCAGTTACAGCAAGAATGTCTATTGTTTTAGAAATTAATATATCGCTAGGTGATTCTGTCTTATCCCGAATTGATCGAACATTTGTGGTAGCCAACCGAATGTTACGCCTCACAGCAGGCCAAGGATTTAGACTTACGTCGCCCGCTAGCAGTAGAATTATTGCTAATTTAAATGTAGGCGTAGAGCGGGGAATTGGCAGTAACTTGCGATTAAAACAAAGATTAAGACATGGCAAGCTTTGTAAAAAGGACCAAGAATGTTGTATTCTCGTAGGTTGGCAAATGTTGAGATGACAGCCGACCGTTGGAGGGTAAGTGGCTTGCACAGTGCAAAATCAAACGAAATAGCGGCGATATTGCCTTAATGATAGTCTAGTGTCCTCAAATGATGAAAAATTTATAAAATGATAGCAATATATCAATTTTAAAAATGACGCTTTGACATCGAAAATAAAATAAAATGTAAAAACCATTTGCGCTCAACATAGGTCAGCAGCACTAAAACCGTATAGGCACCGTAGTAGTGGATGCAGAGTGACAAAACATTGTGCCCGTGCAAAAAAATTTGAGAGGTCTTCACCCCCAAGGCAACACTGGGTATAACAGAACGTCTTGTTGAAATAGCCTTATTAGTATAAAGTTTATAAGGGCCTACCCCTGCCTTTTAGTTTGCTGAGAACTCAGCCGGCGCGAACAATAATAAGGCGAGGAAACTGTATTATCGTACTTGTTATAGTACATGAAGATAAAAAAGACGTTACGCCCGCAAGCATAGCTTAGCAACAACAAGATGAAATTGTCTTAAAACAGACGACAGCAAAAAACGGTACAACCTTCTGCGCCTCCTAGCGATCATAAGATGAGCCAGATGTTGACGATGATGGCGAACCTCGACGCCCCGTAATACACGACAGTTGTCTCTTTGTTCAAGTGTCCTCGTTGAAGAAACTCGTGGAGAACCTTCCGTGCCCAGTTTGCCAGGGAGACTTGACAGTTGTTGTCATCGACAAAAGCAAGGGCCCTGTCGTTGGATTCCTCACAGAGTGCACCACTTGAGGACATATCTGCAGTGAGACACTGTCTTCAGGCAGGATTGGTAATCGTGGCAGTCGGTCTCCATTTGCCACAACGAGGAGAATGGTGGCAAGATATGTTGGTGGCTGGATTCACCCTGCATTCACCAGAAGACGTATGTCTGACAACAGAAAAGGGTAGTTGTAGCAATGGTAGACACAGTGACCAATTGTCTCAACGATGCTGCTGTTTGTGTGAGGAAAGCGTATGCTGAGCTGTCTTATGTCCTTCCAGAGGATGTCAGAGACATCAACGTGTCGTACGACGCATCCTGGATGACACGATGACACCAGTCCTATTATGTCATTGGCAGAGTAATTGACTTCATTACCTGCCTTGTGATTGACTAACGCTGTATTGAGCCTGTACTGCCACGGCTACACCTCTGTGGGGGACCACATGGACAAACATAGCAACGACAACCGAATATGGAAGGCAAACCATGTTTGTAACAAAAACTTGATAGCACTGCAGGTGCAATGGATGCTGCAATTGCAGTGATCTTGTGGCGCCGCTCAGAGCATCGACACGGCTTCCGCTACGTCACCGTGCTGTCAGACGAAAGTCTGCATTCGGTCATCTTGCGGAAGTGCCTCAAGACGGACTTCCTCGGGAAACTGAGTGTTGAGGCTGGCGCTGACATCGCTGTCAGCGATTTCAACCAAGGAACAGAGAAGACTGTGGCAGAAACAACAGCTGCCCTGGGATTTCAGCTTGGTGAAGCCCAAGTGAAACTGACACGTTCGAAGGACCGAGAAAGAATTGCAATGCTGCGATGAAAGGCTGACGCGCAAGGGAAGAAGAACCGCGAACGTCGACGTCTCCACTGGATTCGCCAGCAAGATATGTTCACGCAGGCTGAAGGTGGACCGACCTATGCCTCCGGAAAGTTTTAGGAACTGGTGAAAAAACAAACGGCTCTCTTCAGAGCCAACACAATTAAACGGCTCATTTCAGAACCAACAACTCTTGGAGAAGGGCTTGCTATATCATGACATTATGTTGTCTATTTAGTCCAAAATGTGTATTTTACATATATGAATAGTACGAAACATATTCGAATAGTCAAAAGCCACCTGAATAGTAAAAAAAGCGTATACAGATAAACACAAACGTTTGTTTTGCTGTTTTCCCACAATTTTGTTTTATCCAATACATAAATTTCATGCGGATCCCGAGAGAAAACTGTAATACATTCCTACTCCAAATGTGAAACACAAATACAAGACATGCACTACAAACTTGTATATATATATATATATATATATATATATATATATATATATATATATATATTGAGTATATTGAGATACTAGATTATATATATATATATATATATATATATATATATATATATATATATATATATATATATATCCGTGTTTCGATTTTACATCCATGTTCATTCATGCACCATATCTAAATAATCGGAAAATTTATCTACAGTTTAAAAACTCTACTTTACATACTCTTTGGAGAGTAAAAATTACTCTTCACAGCTTATAGGTACATGCATTTGCTATACATGTAGCCTGTTTTGAATGTTGTAGCAATGTGCATTGTTTTTTTTTGGGATTTGCATGAAAATGGGTCCCAAAAAATGGCTGCCATTTCCATGGCACCCATCTGTCCAAAAAAAATCACCTGTTATACCTACTTTGACCCACAAAGATCATGTCCACCAAGTTTCAGTTCTCTACCATTAAAAAAAAGTCCGCCGCAGCCTCTGTCTCCTTAAACTGTCTTAGCGACACAGCGAGTAACTGAGAATAGCTGACATGCACTAATTCGGCGTTGGGATGTTACGTCTCATTTGGGTATACACGCACGGCGTAAAGAAGTTCCAATATGGAGCATATAAATAAATAACAACGTATTATGTTGTGCTACGCATGTTTATTTAATAATTATCTGCGATTGTCTAAACAATTGGCGTTATCCTATTTCAGGTTACTAGATAAACCATAGGTGGTCACTTATCGACCAACAGTGAATGTCAGTCGTTGATCAAAAGCCTACCGAAGAGAAACAACCACGTGACCGTCATATGTTTTCATGGTAAAATAACAAGTATGTTAATGTAACATAATTAAAGTGCCGACCTCAATTCGATATTTTCGCTCGTTTCGCTTCAGAAACATTTTGCGGAAAACTTAGCCTAGCTAGTATATATTTTGGCATGCTATCTCGTTTGTGCAAATATATTTGCAAATTTTGATGAAATAATTGGACAAACTAGTAAATTATTTTTGAATGGACCCATTTCAGATTAGTGATGGGCTAAATGAATAAAGGATGGAGTTTTGAGATACTAGATTATATTGGGTGTGTACATAACGTTTCACGGGGTAGTCGTTAGCACTAGCCGCTGAAAAGGGGCAGCATTGAATGAAGCACATGCAACTTGTGACTTTGAAATATATGCTTTATTACAATTAATGCATAATTACATATGCGGTACATTGATCAATTGTTCAGCCTAGGCAGGATACAACTTAAATTACGTATGAACATCATTTTGCAACTTACATTACACCCGATCTGCATGTTATGGAACCAAAATGAAAATACACATATTCTCATTCATTTAGCATTATCTAGATGACACCACTGCAATGTAATTGGACTGAGTTGACATTATCATTTAATACTGGGCATAATAACATTGTTATAATAACACTGTTTTACTTAAGCAACTTGCTACGTTGGACTGTGTAGAAAACGTCCTACGCGCTTTAGCAACTTGAGGACTTTTCTTCCTTCGCTTTTGTCTGGGAACAAGCTCACGCGTTGTGCACCCGTGAAGGGTTGACCAGGGTGAGGGTGTTCCTCCTGTCCAACAGTCAGAGAGAAATGGTGTGAACATGTGTTTTGCCATATATGGTTGGTGGGAACGTAGTACCAGTTTACTTTTGGGGATTTCTCTTTATATATGGTTCTCAAGACAGCTTATTCCAGAAACGTCAAGCTCATAATGTGTCCGGTTAACATGGTTGACTATTGAAATTGAAACATAACCGGAAGAGAGGTGTACACCATTTAGATTACGCATTGCGGGCCGGCGTGTCCGCGTGTGTGCTTGTGGGTACCCAGTGGGTGTTGGTCTTGACATTGATAATGGTGTGTATGCGCGCGCACGTGAATGTGGCGCTGACGTATGCGTGCACTTACCGTCTGTACGCCATCAGGAAGGTCGTAATGAATGATAATTGTTCCGTGTGAGTAATAACCAGGCAGGGAGAATTCCTCTCGCGTCACTCTCATGGTTCCATTTGCCGGTTGTGTTTCGTAAATGATTCCATACCCCTTGCGACATATTGGACATTCTTCCTTCACTGGAAAGCTTGTTTGATTTTATGAAGCTTTGGCAAAACACAGATGGGCTAGTCGCTAACGTGGTTTCTGCCACCATCTGAGTCACACCCACATAAATGGTTACCCAATGGCTAAAGCAGCATGTCTCGTCATGACACTGCTTGTTCCGCCCATGTGTTTTCTGTCAGCACATCTACCGTGGCCACCCGATTCGCTCTGTGTGGCTAGAGAAGGATGTATCATCGTGACAATGCTTGTTTCCCCATGGTCCTGTTTCTGTCTTGCACTACCACCACCTTTATGTAGAGATGTGTCAAGGCCGCTGACACGTTTTCTTCCATCGTCTGTTTCATACCTATATGATACGCTATCATGTCGCGGGCATACACCGTCTTCTCTGTCATCAACTTTACTTAGCTGTGTATCAACGCTACTGAAGTATTCTCTGTCACCACCTCGGATAGGATTGGTTCCAGTGCTGTGGCCATAATCTTCACCAGGGATTGACACCTTAGTTGTACCTGCACTACCACGACTGTTATTGTCAACTTTCGACTTGATTCTCTTCGCTCGATTCTCTTGTTGGTGACGCCTGAATACCTCTGACCGTTCTTTTCAGTCTTTGATTTAATTGTTAATTTGGCCTATGATTTAGGTATGTCAGTCTTTGATTTAGGCACGCCAGTCTTTGATTTAGGCATATTCTCGGAAGACTCTTATTAATGTCCTGTTAATTAGTTTCTCTACTTCTGCATCAGTATCTGCAAGATGTATGTCCAGAACTTTAGGTGCAGGATCTTGTCTGTGACATAAATCAGTCGCTGCCCAATGCATGGTGTGACATACAAGCTATTTGTAAAACGGATATACCTGCACAAATTAATATTAAAAACAATCAACGTGTTAGAAAAACATGGAGTTCAAATACATAATTAATTTCTAATTATTGCAATGTAACCGTAATAGTACATTATGCCAAATGTGTTATTGTAACAAATTGTATAATATAATTCACGATATTTTATGCAGTGACTGATTGCTATGAGTAACCCAACTCGTTAATCAAAAGATAATTAATTAATTATGTAGTTAATCAATGTAAGTGTAATTTTATTTTGCAAAAAATATGTATTTGAAAAAATAAGCTTGTATAATTGAAATCACACTGATATATTTATAACTTCACCATACACCGAAATTGTGATATTATAATCAATGATGAATGCGCAGCTTACAGCGGCTTATTTCTACTGGGGGTCCATGGAATGTATTCACGTTGCATGAGAAACTTCGATTCTTTCTACGGATCACCTATGGTATATGCATATCATTAACTTAATCCAGCTCAACTTCGTCGTGCTGAAACTAATGTGAGCGTATCATTACATTACCTAGCTGTTGTCACCTGAAGCATGCATCTCAAACTACTTCATTTATGCTCCACTCTGTCGTTAGATGACCGCGCTTGTCAAAGTTTCAACGGACTATTGCATTTGAATTAATACAATGTTTTAACGAAAAATACGACGGTATTTATAACCGTCGAGTAGTGTTCGTATGAAAACCGCTAATCAATTATATATCACGTGTCTTTGGGATTTCAGTTTCACTTTGTTTCGACTCCTGGCGGATCAGTCGGAAATTGTATGTTAAGTTATTCATATTTGCTTTAAGTATTATGATGTATTCGTAGATCGATATATGCACAAGTTGACTTTTATGTTGTGATAACTTGTAAGATGAGCAGTTTAAGTCGGCTAGACATCGCATCTTGCACATAATACCCAACACTGCCATCTGGTGATCAAAGGTTGGTGTGGTCAATGTGGCTGGTGCGATCGACATGGCTGGTGTGGTCGACATGGCTGGTGTGGTCAATGTGGCTGGTGCGATCGACGTGGCTGGTGTGGTTGATGTGGTTGGTGTGGTAGACGTGGCAGGAGTCCCATTGGCCCATTTTGCTCGCAAGTCCTGCAGGATCTGCATTCTCTCACGAAACAGTGACATTCCAACTTCGAATGCAAAACTTGCAAGATCGGAGGCGACTATCATTGCCTGTCTGTATTTCTGTTGGGCAGTCAGAGCTGTTGGTGGTGCGGCCATTTTCATAACACAGACACTGCTGACAGATGACAGACAGTCAACACCATAACCGACAGTCCATCGACTGTCAGCTAGGGCTGCATCGAATGATGACATTCCACACAACTGTCTTCATGCAAACATGTGGCAGCACGGCACACGGTATGAACACCGGAATGCACAGGTGCACGACGACTCAGTCACAGTCAGTGGTCACTCCGATGACTGCACTGGCACTCCATCTCTGGCACTTCACGCCTGGCAATCTGTGACAGGACGAGGTCAAACACGTGTGGGGTCAAAAGTGCCTGGTACTGTCGATCATCATCTGGAACGTTGGCCTCCTCATGTGTTGACTTGCTGACTCTGGCGATGATGCTGGAGTGGTCACGCTCACCACACAGAACACGCAAGACACAGAAGAAGTCCGCTAAGAAATTGTCGAGAGAAGCAAACCGTGAACACACGATCTTAATCTTTCCGTTGAGGCTTTCGAGGCGGTTGTTCGTTTGTTCACCAAGCGTGAAATGTTTCGCCTTGAAGCATGACACCCACTCGTGCTTGATCGGTAGCCAGTTGCGCTGGAAGTAGGCTGTCACTACAGGAATGTCCATCTACTGCAGCAAAACACACTGCTCATCGAACTGTTGCTCACAACGAGCAGCAGCCATTGCATTGAAGATGCCGAGCAGAGCGTCACGTTGGCCATCTTGTCCAACGTGACCTCCCTCGAGAGGCTGCGCAGAGTGTGAAATAGGCACAGCTGGAGTGTTGCAGCAGGGAATGCAAGGGAGAAGACAGTGTGCTCTGTCATGTCCTTGTCGGTCATGATGACCTCGGTGCGTGGCCAGGTTTCGTCGTGAGCTTTGAACGCCTGCAACATATACAAATATAAGCTGTTGGTCTACGTGTGTAGGTTAGCAGTTGTAGTCTAACTAATTGTTGTATAAATGCAGTCGAACATCGCCTCTGTAATACAGCCACCTCGCAATTAAAGTCACCTTTGATCAGTCCCAAATACAGTTCCTGTACGTGTTCACATTTTACAAGATGAAAAAATTATAATGTGATGGGTTATGGGTATTTCTTTGTAATAGTTAGTTGGTAAAGATGACAACATTTTTCTATTTGGACTTTATATATTTCAAAACTGTAATTGATAATTGCAACCCTGAATGATACATATAATGCTCTAATATTAGGACAATCTGTATTAATGCTGTAATCCCAATTTAAACATGTGCAAAAACTGCCCAACCTTACAAAAATACCTCCAACATGTGGGTGAGGGCAGCAGCTGTCTCTGTGGACGTCAAGTAGATGCTGATGACCTGTGAATGCCCATTTCCGTCAATGCCAAGCAACAGGAACAGGGGCATTCACAGATCTGTCAACTTGTAAGTGGCGTCGACCATTAGCAGCTCGGGAAATTTCTTGTACATGTTCCTCATTTCGTAACCCTGGAATAAGAGCTCTGTCAAGACACCTTCATAGCCAACAAACTGTCAAGGATATGTGGAATTCTCTCTAGATTAAAACACTACATACCAATACACATCCTAAAGATTAATACATTCTTCGCTATTTATGTCACACCTACGCTATGGTATATTAGCATGGGGCGGACAAATAAACAAACGAATAAACAAACTACAAAAACAAGCAATTAGATCTATATCAAAAAGTAAATATAATTCACACAGTACACCTTTATTCAAAGAACTAGAACTATTAAAAGCAGACGACCTCTTTAAGCTGTCGTGCATGACATTTTTCTACAGATACAAAAATGGAACCATTCCAGAATATTTTAAAGACATGTTCACTGGTAATGAAAAAGTATCATCTAGACCAACAAGACAAAGAAAGGCACCACAACGCTGTACCGATATAATACATAATTTTCCCCAAAACTATGATTTTAACATCCAGATTAAACAAACTAGTACAATATACTGCTGCCTTTGTATCAGACATAGAATACCAAAATTACTTCAAGAAAACTTTCTTCCACAAATTGCCATGGAGAAAATTAATACCTATTCCTATCAAGGCTTTGTGAATTACTCCAAAAAATATATCATAAGTAAATATGACTTGGAATGTAATATTAATAACTGCTACATCTGCAAAAAGAATATGCCAGCTGAAGCCTAGAAATGTATGGTATGCCTCCGTCATCATTATCATGATAAACTGCATTAATTAATAATTCATAGCTCTGTAATATAATATTATACTGAATATTCATTCAGTAATATTATCACTCTACTCTGAGGATTACAACCTTGTCGCGGTGGAGTAGCTTGTGTGCTTCAGTGATCCTGAGAGCTATGCCGGCTGGGATACGTGTATCCCTAGTAGGTTTAACCATGCCGGACTGGTCGAGGGTGAGATTCCAGACTAAGAGTGATCCCTGGTCCTCCAGGTTGGGGGTTGGGCGGCAGGCTAACAACCTGCTCCCGTAAAAACAACAGATGTTACAGAAACATGTACAAGAAATCCAGCCTTTCTGATGGGTGATATTGGCGCTCGTTCTTCGACAGAGGATAGCATGAATGGTGATCGCCAAAGCCGTAAGAAAGCTAACACCAAGATAGAGCCGTTAGTACATCCACGAAAACAGATCAAGGTTGCGTGTTGGAATGTGAGGACGATGAACGCAGATGGTAAAACTGAGCAAATTGTAGATGAAATGAATAACTATGGCATAGACATACTGGGAATCAGCGAGACTAGGTGGACTGGAATAGGAAAAGTCAGACTAGAAGGAGGGGAGACAGTGTTGTATTCTGGGGTAGAAACCAGGCACGAGTTTGGTGTTGGGATAATAATATCTAAGAAGAACAGGAACACACTTCTCGAATGGCATCCAGTGAACGAACGAATTATTACTGCTAGATTCTTTTCAAAACACATAAAGATGACTGTAGTGCAATGCTACGCGCCCACAAACGATGCAAGTGATGTGGATAAGGAGCACTTCTATGAAGTTTTGCACGGTATAACAACAGCAGCACCGAAACATGACATGCTTGTGGTCCTAGGAGACATGAATGCAAAAATAGGAGCGGACAATAACGGCTATGAAAACGTGATGGGAACAAACGGATGTGGAGAGATGAATGAAAATGGATTCTTATTCGCAGAGTTTTGTCAAACGCAGAATCTTGTAATCGGTGGCAGTATATTTCCGCACAAGGGCATCCACAAGTTAACGTGGACGTCACCAAATGGAGTTACCAAGAACCAAATTGATCACATCACAATTGATAGAAGATTCAGAAGATCATTGAAAGACGTAAAAGTAAGGAGAGGAGCAGATGTAGGCAGTGATCACGAACTTGTTGTAGCTAATATCCAACTTAAGCTGTGTAGACAGTCGGTGGAGAAGGGCGGTAGAAAGAGGTATGATGTTGATAAGCTTCGAGTGTATGAAACTGCTCAAGAATTCAAGATTGCACTGAGTAATAGGTTCCAGGTGTTGGAACACATTGAAAGAGTAGAAGATTGTTGGTCAGGGGTGAAGGAAGCTATTTGTGGTGCTAGCGAAGAAGTTCTTGGATTCAGAACGCACGCACAACCAGGATGGATGACAGGAAGAAGCCTGGAAAAAGTAAGCGAGCGGAAAGCAATCAAGGACAAAATCAATGCTACCAAGTCGGAAAGGCTAAAGACAATACTAAAGAACAAGTATATAGCCAAAGACAAAGAAGTTAAAAAGAGTGTCCGTGCAGACAAAAGGACGTATATGGACGACCTTGCAAAGCAAGCAGAGCATGCTGCAAACAGAGGCGAACAAAGAACGTTGTTTACACTGACCAAGAAAATAACTAATGAAAGATGCAGAAAAAGTACACCGGTCAAGAACAAAGGTGGAGAAGTAATAAAATCAGAAGCAGACCAGATAGAGAGATGGAGAGAACACTTCTCTGAGGTTCTGAACTCAGAGGCACCTGACGATCCTGTTGATGTTCCAAACAATGAATTATTCGACATAGACATTGACACTAATCCGCCTACTATAGAAGAAATTGAAAAAAGTATAAAAGCGTTGGGAAACGGTAAATCACCAGGAGTTGATAACATACAGGCTGAAATGTTGAAAACACAGAGTAATATGGTAGCACGAAAACTTGAGGAAGTGTTCAAATTAATATGGAAGAATGAAGAAATACCTGAAGAATGGCAGAAAGGAGTCATCATTAAATTACCTAAAAAAGGTGACCTGGAGAACTGTAATAACTGGAGAGGTGTTACGTTGGAAGGGTGATTATAGTCAGGATAAGAGATGCGCTCGATAACAAACTGAGGAAAGAAAAAGCAGGTTTCAGAAGGGGGAAAGGATGTATGCAGCAAATTTTCATATTAAGGAATATCATCGACCAGTGCCTCGAATGGAATAGCCCACTCTTCATCAACTATGTGGATTTTAGGAAAGCTTTTGATAGTATTCACAGAGAGAGTTTATGGAGAATTATGAAATACTATGGAATTCCATCCAAAATTATCAACCTTGTGAAAATGTCTTACAAAAACTTCAGATGTGCAGTTGAGCATGAAGGCAAATTGTCAAAATGGTTTCCTGTGATGTCGGGAGTGAGGCAAGGATGTGTGATGTCAGGGTTTTTGTTTGTATTGGTGATAGACTGGATTATGCGGAAAACAACTAGAAGGAAAAGAGGAATTCAATGGGGATTAGATACGATGGAGGACCTAGATTTTGCAGACGATTTAGCTCTGTTATCAACATCAAGAAGAAACTTACAGCAGAAGACAAACGAGCTAGAAGTGCATGCAAAGAGAACTGGACTACACATAAACACAGCCAAAACGAAAGTGATGAAGATCAAGACTGATGATAACCAACCAGTAGTAATAGGCATAGACGATGTAGAGACTTTTGATAGTTTCACTTATCTAGGCTCAGTTATGGATGCAGACAAAGGTTCAACAGCAGATATAAGCGCACGCATAAAGAAAGCGAGAGCAGCCTATTATAAACTGAGGAAAGTGTGGGCATCAGGCCAATACAGAAAGAAAACGAAACTCAGAATCTACAAGAGCAATGTGATGTCAGTTCTGCTATACGGAGCAGAATGCTGGAAGGTAAACCAAAATGATGGACAAAGGCTCAATACATTTCACAATAGATGTTTGCGTCGAATTCTACATATATTCTGGCCAAAAAAATTTCAAACGAAAAACTGTATGAAGAGGTAGAAATAAGCAGGATAACAGACATCATCAAGGCTAGAAGATGGAGTTTTATTGGCCATATCCTTCGATTTGAAAATACAAATGACTGCCGTATAGTGATGAATTGGACACCTGTGGGAAAGAGAGCGATCGGAAGACCAAAAGAGACATGGCGGAGAATGGCGGAAAAAGAACGAGATGCGTTTGGGTGGACATCATGGGCAGAGGCGGCACAGAGGGCGGCTGACAGGGCGGAATGGCGGACTTTTGTACATGCCCTATGCGACACATGGCGCCCAAGGGATCCGTAAGCCGTAAGTAATATTATCACTATATTATCAAAACAGTTGGTTTTTGAGTTCCTCACAATATAATTTGTAAATGATAAATTTGGAACTGATGTATTAATTTTACTGTTAAGATTTTAATTGTATTTTTACAAGTATAATGTATTTATCCTTTTTCTGTATTATTCAATATCTCTGTAATTATTACATGATAATATTGATAATCATATTTGATTCACATTTTATTCACATTTATGCACATGAAAAAAATAGTATTCACATTATTTGTACTATATGTATTTTTGTTAGTATTATTTGTTAGTATTATTAGCACTGTTATATTTGTAGGCAAAGTTAGCAAATCCACATCTATTTATATATGTACACTCTAGTCAAACAGCAGTAATAATGATAACTGCACCATACGTAGTCATAGGGAGGCTTGTACGATAGCAATCTCTCAGGTCTTAGTGCAGGCCTCCCTGGATCATCAAAACTATGTAAAATATGTACCAACTGTTATTTGACTCTGTATGTATGATCTAAACAAATAAACTTCACTTCACTTCCTTGTCATGGAAAACCACCACGATAGACCCTAAAACAAGCATTAATTTAAAACACATTAGGACCGCTTTGGCCACCATCTTCCATCCTGCAAGACATAATTTCTTCCGGAAGAAAAAAAACCTTGAGGGACAAAGACATTTAAAAGTAGAAATAAGTACATCTATGTAAATACGCATACATCATCTGCCTTCTTCCCAATCAGTGATTCAGTGAATATCATAGTATAACATATCATGATTACATAGATGGCCTGGAAAAATATACATATAAATACACCCACCCACCCACCCACCCACCCACCCACCCACCCACCCACCCACCCACCCACCCACCCACCCACCCACCCACCCACCAACCCATTTTTAAAAAAAAATTTCAAACTGCAAGCACAATTACCTAAATATGGTAGTCAAGTGCTGCAAAAATGTAGATGTAGTGCACAAAATTAATGACAAAATAATACTAGGCCTATATAACACAACTTAATAATAATAATATCAAACAGAGAGGAGATTTCCGGTTCAGGTGCACAAGCGCACTTAGTAACAGCTGCTCAAAATCTAAATCCTAACTAACCATTCAAAGTTCTTTAACTAATAGTTCAATTTATAGCACAAGTCAAACTAGATACTGTTAACAGTACCAAAAATTAAATAACTGCTACCTTCTAGGATTCCCAAAATAACTTTAACTTTGAAATCGAATTTTTCCCGCCATATTAAAGTAAACAAAGGAAAAAAGAACCCCAAGCAACGCTCCACATACAAAACTTAGACATAGGAAATTAGCTACACATAAACATTAGTTAGACAAAACACTAGAAATTAGTTAGACATAAATACATTTCTTCAACCATCCTGCACATAATCTTGACCTTATACTAATTCGGCCCTTTCATCAAGGCAACTCAATATACCCAGAGTCGCCCTGGGTATCACTCTTCATTTCTGTAACTCTTTCTCCCAGCACTGCCTTGATCCCTTGCACAACACTTTAATATTAAAAATATATATATAAGCAATAAAAAAAAAGTTACTCCAACTCAGTCTTAAAGTAGACATAAAATAAATAAAACTAAAGTAGCCAGGTTATGGCAAGTAAAAAAAAACCAAGGACAAAAAGTCAAAATGACTCTGTATGGATGACCGATGATGATGACGTATGGATATGCACAGGATGTAAAAAAAATGTCAAAGGACCTAACCACAAATTGTTGGAATGTGAGTACTGTGACAAACATTACTGCATTGAATGTGTCGAAATAACTGATAAAGAATATAAAATCATGACGGATAAACCCCAAATTCACTGGTTTTGTCCACCATGTGACACAAAAGTAATGAAAAACTTGAAAAATTAAAAAAGCTGCGAAGAAAGGTGTCAGAAGTTCCTTAAGAAAGTGGAAGAGAGAATCATTGAACTAGAGAAAGAAATCAGAACCAAAGTGGATGAAACAAGAGTCTTCGAAATGATCAAAGAAGCTAAGTTGGAAAAAAAACCCAAGCAAAGTCATCAGCCCAAATGATGTTAAGGAAGTCGTACAAATTCAGGTAAAAGAACAGAACATGGAATCAAAAGACAGAGAAAAAAGACTCAACAACGTAACAATTTTCAACTTACCAGAATCTACTTCACAACTAAAAACTACGAGACAACAACATAACAAAGAACAAATTTTAGAAATGTGTACAGAAATAAACAATAACTTCACAGACACTGATGTCACAGAAACGCGGAGGCTTGGGGAAGCCAAGGAAAATGCAACTGGTCCCAGACCGGTTCTAATCACATTAACACATATTGACAAAAAACGAACCCTTCTTCGAAGGTTCTATCACATCAGAGAAAATGACAAGTTCAAAAACATAAAAATTTATCATGACAAAACTAAACAAGAAAGGGAGGAATCAAAAAAGCTATATGAAGAAGCAAAGAGGCAGGAAGCTGCAGACAAATCGGGGGAATACATGTACAGAGTCAGGGGTCCACCATGGGAGAGAAAAATAAGAAAGATAAGGAAAAGCCAGTAAAGACTACATCTAGAGTGACGTATGGTAAAATAAATGTTAATAAAAATAATCTTAATGACATAGGCAACATTCTGTGTTTTTATACCAATGCTGACCAACTAAGGAACAAGCAAAATGAATTTGAACAAAGAATTAAAGAACTGAAACCTCACATAATAGCAATTAACGAGGTCAAACCAAAAACCCCAAATGCACTGTAACCATACCAGAATTTTACTTAGAAGGCTATGCATTGTTCTCCAAAAATACAGAAAATAATGAAGGTAGGGGTATTATAATATACATCTTAAATTCCCTATATGCAGAAAATATAAACCTGGTCTCAACCTTCAAGGAATGCTTATTTATAGAAATTAAACTTAAAAATAAAACCAAACTTCTCTTTGGATGCATATATAGGAGCGATGGGGGGGTCAGTAGAAAATAATGCAAAACTTCTAAATATGATTAAGATCCACATCAGGACTTAAATATTCACACATTGTAATTACAGGAGATTTCAATCTCCCAGATATTAACTGGAAACATTGGACGACCAAATCAATTAACCCCAGCAACCTAAATTTTAAATTTGTAGAATGCCTTAGAGACACATTCATGTATCAACATGTCTCAAATCCCACCAGAGGACGAGGCACAACTAACACAAACCTTTTAGATCCGATTTTATCAAACGAAGAAGACAACATAGGGGAAATAGAGTATCTCAGCCCTCTAGGTAAAAGTGACCACTGTGTCATTACATTCAATATTTTGTGCAAAGTTATAACAAATAAATACACTAAAAAAAACGGAAGCTATTTAATAAGGCAAATTATGAAGGAATGAGGAAAGAGTGTTCAGATATAAATTGGGAAGAGAAATTTAAAGACTGTAAAGACAACGTTAATAACCAATGGGAAATCCTTAAAACAGTACTAGGATTATTAGAAGATAAATACGTACCTCAAAAAGAAGTTTAAAATTACAGAAAGGGAAATTTCCCCCTGAATGCAAACACCAGAAAACTAATTAGACATAAAAATAGACTATGGACAAGATACATTGAAACAAGGGATGGGACAAAATATCTAGAGTATTGTAAAAGCAGGAATAAAATCCGAGCTTTAACCAGAAAGCTCCGAAAGGAGTTTGAAAAAAATTTAGCCATTCAAACTAAGAAAAACCCTAAAGTCTTCTGGAACTATTGTAAATCAAAAACTACAGTTAAACAAGGAATTGGGGAACTTAATATAGACCACACAAATCAGAAATCCCAAACAACAACTGAAGACGAAGAAAAAGCAAATATTCTTGCCAACTACTTCTCCAGTGTATTCACTACTGAACAGACATGGTCTATCCCAACTACACCCAAAGTAAACATTATATTAGATGGATGAGCTAAAAGTAACTGAAAACATAATATTACTAACATTAAAAGAACTTAATATAAGCAAATCTCCTGGCCCTGATGAAATTGGTGCCAGATTACTAATTGAGTTGTCAGAAAATATCTGTCTCCCATTACAAAAAATATTTGAAACATCTATAAAAACATCAAGTATTCCCGATGAATGGAAGGATGCCAAAATATCAGCAATATATAAAAAAGGAAACAAGAAATTAGCTTGCAACTACCGTCCAATAAGCCTAACAAGTGTAGTTTGTAAATGCATGGAAATTATTAGAAATCACATCATCAGTTACATGAAAGTCAATGGTCTGTTCAGTCAAAAACAATATGGTTTTATCTCTGGCAGATCAACAGTTCTCCAACTAATTAAAATACTAGATGAATGGACCTCAGAAATGGATAAGGGTAATTACATAGATGTTATTTATATGGATTTTCAAAAGGCTTTTGATACTGTGCCACATACGAGACTAATAAGTAAATTAAAAAGTTTTAACATTAGGAATGATTTAGTTAACTGGATTGAGGCATTCATCACAAATAGACGACAAAAGGTAGCAGTAAATGGAAAAGAATCAAACTGGCACAAAGTAACATCAGGGATACCGCAGGGATCTGTCCTAGGACCCTTACTGTTTGTTCTATACGTAAACGACCTGCCAGATTTAACTAAATCCAATACATTCCTGTTCGCTGATGACATTAAGATATTTAGAGCCATAACAAATAAAAATGATCAGGATATACTACAACAAGATTTAAGTATCCTAGAACAATGGAGCGACAAATGGCTATTAAAATTCCACCCAGACAAATGTAAACACATGGAAATTGGAAAAAATAATATAGGTGAGAATATTTCATGACAAGCAATGAAAATGAGTATTATCGATTAAAAATTGTCATTTGATGATAACATAAACCAAGTGGTAAATAAAGCAACCCAAATGACAAAAATAATCCGAAGAACCTTCAAATTCCTACACACACACACTTTCTTGCCACTATATAAGACAATGGTTAGATCTCACATAGAATATGCCATAGCAGTATGGTATCCATATAAGATAAAACATAAAATAGCAACAGAAAACGTCCAGAGAAGGGCCACAAAAGAACTTCCTGGTATGAGGGATTTATCATATATAGAAAGACTAAAATTAATGAAGTTACCGACATTAGCATACCGAAGGTTAAGAGGAGACATGATAGAAGTCTATAAAATAATGCACGAATTGTACGATAATGAATCTGCACCAAACCTCCTGAAATGGGAGGATGTCACACTTAGATCAGGAAATAGAGGACACTCCCTTAAAATATTTACCCAAAGAGCAAAAATAAATTTAAGAAAAAATGCATTCCCTCTTAGAGTGGCTGAACCATGGAATAGTCTCCCAAACTCTGTAGTACAAGCTAGATCAATTAACTCATTTAAAAACAAATTAGACAAATTCTGGTCTACCATGCAGCCCAGGCAATAATATACGACTATGAATCTCCTTTAACAATAACTAATCATGGAACCGGAAATTATGATATAAAAATATTTGATTCTGAAGATCTGATCATGGAGGAACCAACTGGATCCTGCGATCAGAATCGTCATAAGGTATCATAAGGTAAGGTAAACCAGACGTAACCTCCATGGACCATGCCCATGCCATGGGGCATGGCCATGCCTTTTAATATATCCTATTACAAAGTACATATTAAGACCACATAATCAAGTTCTACATCATATTATGCAATATTAAAAAAGTCAGTAGGTATGCGTATACAAATTTACCGACAGCAAATGGACTATTTAATAGATAGTAAATAGCTGTCAAATTGGAGAAAGAGCGATAAAAGGGGAATGTAAACAAACCCGTTAGAGACAACTGTCAGAAGTACGTAATTAGCTCTTAAAATACTTTTCCAACAATAGCATTTTACTATATAAATAATGTTAAATGTAATCAGTTAAATTTACGAAACCAGTCTTGAAAAAAATAGTTAAAATTAGAACGAGAATTTATTTAACGTTCACGGCTGCCTCTTAGCGACCAATGTCAATATTAGTGGGGGGAGCAAAGTTAGTAGGGAGTAGGGGGCAATGTATCAGATTTGGACTGCCATAGACATTGGATGTTAATTTGTGGCAGCCATTACAAATGCATTCTCATGAGTCATATTAACTAGAAAACTGTTGTTGCCATTTGTGTCATGTCAGGCTAACAAAGTACCAGTGATTTTTACGGATACAGGTCAGAATGGCGACAAGTCGAAACGGCGACAACCAAAACGGCGACAGATCCAAAACGGCGACAACCAAAACGGCGACAAGGCAACACGGCGACAAACCAAAACGGCGACAATCGTGGTCAAAACGGCGACAAGGCATAAGTCAAAATGGCGACAACCATTGGTCAAAACGGCGACAACCATTGGTCAAAACGGCGACAACCATTGGTCAATTGCGAAAAATATTGTGTATGTCAAAACGGCAACAAACCTAAACGGCGACAACGGAACGGCAACAAACCAGATAAATGAAGATGATAATTGTAACTTTATACGGTTAATGAATTGCATAAATCCATGTTTTTCAATTTTGTTGATTGGATATATGATGTAATTTGGTGTCGTGCAATATTCCAGTGCACATTTATATATGTAATAGTTCTAAAAGTCTCGATTTCATTTGCAAATAAAAATGTTTCAGAGTTTCATAGTTCTTGTAAGTCATTTATGAATTGCATAAATATTAGAATATTATATTAATTATATATGTTGTGGGTATTACTACTGGAAATAAAAATGTCATTATATCATACCCTAACTATATCAGTATTGTTTTTGTACGCAACGAAGCCATCTGCGTAGGATATTTGATATAAAAAAACGGCGACAATCGAAACGGAGACGCATGCCAAAGCTATACATTTCTATTATTTATTTGTGTCACTTATAACATAATTTTATTTAACCAAGTGTACGTACTCACATCAGGGTTTATCCATATCGGGTATACGAGTACGTGACGCTTATACACGATGATTATTTATTTGTGTCGCCGTTTTGGTTTGTCGCCGTTTTGACCAAAGTTTGTCGCCGTTTTGACCATTGGGTGTCGCCGTTTCGACTCGACTTGTCGCCGTTTTGACCACGGATGTCGCCGTTTAGGATTGTCGCCGTTTTGGTTAGTCGCCGTTTTGGATTTGTCGCCGTTTTGGTTGTCGCCGTTTTGGTTGTCGCCGTTTTGGATCTGTCGCCGTTATGACCAGTACCCATTTTGGATTTTTACACGATACCACCTATGCATTGCCAACAGGAAGTGAATATTAATTAGCAACGATTCCACTACGCGTCGTTACTATACGTGAGGACGACAACGAGGTCCCCCTTCTAAGTGGGTTAATACAAAATCATTCTTAACATCGTCGTAGTTCACCAAATCAACGTAGCAAAAGCGGTTGTCATCACTGATCTCTGTAATTTTATTTTATTTAAAACGATCTGTGCACAGCTGTCACAGCCGATATGTAATTAATAATTATACTGAACTATACGGATATCGCCATCTACCGACCAAATGTGATGATGTAATTCCTACGAAGCTCGTCAGGATTTCGACTAATGTAGTAACGAAACTGTCGCCGAGGTACAACGTATAAAGTCAGTTAAGTTAGCTTCTTTGTAAATTGTCGCAGCTGGAAAGAGTGATCGAAATAGTTGAAGTTGTCTGGAAGTCGGGTAGCCCTTACTGGTGCTACTCGCACCGCGGCTACTGCGAATCAGGGCAATTCGTTTCACATCGATGTTGGGGAAATTTTTATTCCGGGTTAAAACGAAACTACGTTGAGGTCATCAGTAAATCGTAGAGGGCGTGGTTTTGTTGTCCGTGCTGTGCAGTGTGAAGACGAACATGGCCCAGCCTGATCAGTGGACGTCGAAGAAGAGCATTCTAGTTACTACGGCAGCGGAAGGTACAGTCACTGTCATACCTAAAGGTGATCTGAAAGACTACCTGCAAACCATTGTTGGTAGTAACACCGAGGTGACACTGAAAAACACGAACAATGACAAAGAGACAATCGTCTTGTTCGACAGTGAAAATGGTACGTTTACAATTAGCCTCGGTGTTCTTTGTCGAGCGCAGAAATGTTATGCATGATAAGGTTTTAACTTTTGTTTGTATTCGATAGAAATGTCGAGAGCTAGGCTAACACGTAATATATTCGAGTTTGTTTTCTGTGCTAGCATTTGCCTTTTTATTGATTTGCTATTTTAAATTAAACAATTTGTCTGTGTCGTGCGAACAACTCGCAGGAACTTAAACGATTAAAGCTGGTTTCTGCCCCACAGGCATTCATACGCTGGTTCACCGGTACACGCCGCCACATATCTCAAACATCAAAACAAACAGGAGCTGTACCGTAAAGAACCTAATAGACGCGCGGTGCCTGTGTTGTGATATAGCGTTGGGTTTATTATAACTTTTATGAATGGTGACACACTTGCAATATACTCTTGCCTTATATAATAATAATAATAAGTTTAATTATATATGTATAATTAGTAATGATAACATTTATCAATAATATAAATTTGTTACTATTAATAATCATAATGATTTATTTAATATAAAGTAGTTTGTTTCCATCAGTTTCGTGTGTATGAGGCTGATATTTTGAAGGCGTGCTCAGGGGCCCATGGGGATGGTATGGGGACCCTTGGGGATGTTATGGGGGCCTTTGGGGATAGTACGGGGGCCCATGGGGGATGGTTCGTACATTTAAACAATTTCAAAATTCAGCAGTGGGGATATTAAGAAGGAGCCAGCGTGGACATTTGAGGTAGATTACGTAACTCAGATGTATTTTAATTACGTACAATTGTTCACAATGCTATATGTGTTTTCTATGACTGTTCAGAGTTATGTGATCTACATCAAACATCCACATACATTATTTTGTACAGTATGAACGCTTCGTGAAACTGGAAGTTGTAAAGATTTATGGGGCATGGAGTTTTCATTACCTTTAGCATTATGCCACCAAAACTTGACTGGGTCATAATTAAGTTCTTGCAATGCCAGGCAACTCAGCTAGTGTTTTATAAAAGGGGTGATATGAATGTAACAGAATACTGAATCAACTTTATGTATAATAGCAAATGCATGTACCTCACCGGACACTGTACGCATTATTAAGCATGACGTGAAACTAAGCAGTATAATTAAGAACATCCCTTGACATTTGTATCAATATTAACTTTAATGTAGCGTGTCCTTTCAAAACATTTTGATGAGTTTTCCTCAATATTTGTTTCTACTAACTAATGTTATGATTATAGTCTACTGGATTACAACACACAAATATTATTTGATCAAACTCTTTTTTTAGCCACCTTGTGATAGGGTGGGAGGTTTGTGCATGTGTCCTGGAGGTAGTCTCTCTAAATCTAATTGATACAACAAAAGGGGGAGGGGGTACGAATGCATATCAAAGAACTAACAAATAAACTTATTCCAATATAACAATCTTAAACTCTATTATAAAGGTGCGTTCTTATATAGTGTGGTATCCAATGTTTGGGACTGTTCAAACTCTTTACACCCTGGCAGACTTGTTCATTCCAACACCAGTTTGACTTCTCTAGGAAACATTCAGCCATGCTGCAATTACTGCGCGAAAACTGTTTGTTCAGATATCTATCTCTGTCTGTAGCAAGGTACTCATACAGTTGAGTGTACTGTGGCAGTGTGGGGTGAACGAAATTGCTAAAGCTTCGAAACGGCCGCAAGAGGATTTGAACTTGGGTTCTCTCGATTGAGAGCTCGACTTTCTAACCGCTGTGCTCCCGCGCCCCACGTTATAACAATCCATATTATACCCTGACAATCTACAAGTTCCAGTCACTGCTCACATTGCCCTGCCCGCAGCTGAGAGAGAAACCCTCATCAGCCTACTCCATTACATGCCTGCAGATTGACTCTCTCTATAACTCTACACTCTGTAATATTCAACCCTGGCAGTTGACTAGCCAATGGCTATCTGCTATAATTCGAGCCTTTCCAGTTTGAGCTGTTTGAGTAAATAACTGTTAATACTTATCAATCTGGTGACACTGGACCTTGGCTCTTACTTAACATCCCAGAACTGTCACCCAGCACTGCCACTGGCAAGTTACTTAGAACTCCATCCTCAACTGATTTAGCCTATTGCAAATCTGGCTCGTTGGTATCCAAATATGTACTGTGTGAATAGTTTATGTAACATTCACAGTTGATTTAGTAAAAATGTCTTGTTTTTTCAAATCATCGAAAGAATTGCCTGTAATTGTTAGCAGACCTGGGGCCGAAGTACTCGGTACTCGTATACTCGTGTACTCAAGTACATTTTTGAAGTACTCGTACTCATACTCGTAGAAATTATGGTCATGTACTCGTATTCGTGTTCAATGTACTCAGGTTTTACGAGTACATTACGAGTACATCCAAGTACTTTTTCAATATGATGTGAAAATTATTTAATTTCTTATTATCAAATCATTAACAACTACAACAATTTCAAAAAGTATGGTAGCAAATTGTATTATCTGCATATGAATAAAAAAATTGTATGTTCTTGCATGCATCTCAACTGAGTTATATATGTTTTCTAATACAGGATCATTAAAAACACTTTTATTATGTCAATTCTATTGCAATAACTATAATATTAATTGCAATGTCATAACCCCTGGTTTGCAATAATTATTATTGTTACATTTAGTAGATGTGGTTTCGTTTTTACTTGGTATTGATGAGTTTTCACAAATTCACACCATGGATCACTTTTTTGCACATTGAATGCACTGAAGCCACAAAGGCTTCGTTTCAAGAGGCAGCATCTTTTGATTCTTTTCCCAGTCAGAAACCCCTAGTTCATATCCATAGTTGTACTAGTTACCAGTCCAGGCCATAATCCTTGTATTTGTTTAATTAAGCCAGGAAGTCCAGTAAGCCCATAATGAAAAGGTCATTCATCAGTTAGCCATGAAATGCCTTTGTTGCTCTCACAAGTGACAGTGCTAAGTACTGCTAGCTGAGTCTTCTTCTGAATAAGTTTGGTGACTCAAGTCAGACCGCCTGCACCAGTATTGTTTGGTGCCAATTTGTAGTGTGGTTCAAGTAGGAACAGGGTATTGAGCCTTGGACATTGGCACCCTCTCAGCAAACATTAGTTGTGGACTCGTGGTCACTGCCAGCCATAACATGGCTAACAGGGTTCATTTATTCATATATCATATATATTTAATGGTTATATTTCTTTATTTCTTTTCTCTTGTTATATTGTGCTATGAAATGTATTTTGAAAAGTATTTTCAATTTAAATACATTTTAACCCATATTTGAATGCATACCCTGAACATTTGCATTTGAATGCGAATCGTACCTTTGAATGGAATGCAACCCCCAGTTTGGTCCCAAACATAAAGGTTTTTTTTGTTTTCCTCATAACATTTTTTTATCAACTGCCAATGTATAGTCAGCTCTTCCTGAATTATATAAATTAATTCACAATGTTTATTTTTGAAATATGTTATTATTACTATACAGAGTTACTATAATATCATGCATGATGTACCGGTACTCGTACTCATACTCGTGGAAATGTACTCATACCCGTACTCGTACTCAGCCATCACCAATGTACTTGTACTCATGTTTTACTCATGAAAATGTACTCGGCCCCAGGTCTGGTTGTTAAATCAGGTAAGGCTCAAAATAGTGGGTATCCAAAATGGTAAACACTGTGCAGGTCTATGCCAATCATGGACCTGACTTCCATCCTCTCGCTGATCACATAATGAAGTAAAAATGTCACCATGGGTGAAATTTGTGAGTTTTCAGCGTTTCCATTTTCACTTCAATTAATGTTTGGCCAAACATTAATTAATAGAATAGTTTGTCTGATACTTTCTATATACAAAAGTTGCACAAACGAGCTAGCATGTTGCAGTGGATACTAGGTAGGTTTGATTTTTGTGCAAAATTAACTTTAAGTGAGACTAGCGGAAAAGTCAAATTGAGGAGGAAACTTTAAAATGTGTAGTCAGATCTAGTAAGTTAAACTTATATCAAACTGATGACATAACAATTTAAGCCATAATATTATAACGTTACCACATCTGGATAATTGTGGATATGAAGGTGGGTAGACTGGGAGGGAGTGAACGAAAGGAAGGTGGGAGTGTGGAAACGTGGGCTGGGAGGGAATGAGGATAGATTCACTGTGTTACAATTTACTTTCAGTCACTTTAATATGAGTGAGAACTGTCTGCGTATTTGACCTAATAGATGTACGGTCTGCTTGAAACAAAAATGAGCCATGTAAAAATGTCAAGGAATCTGTTGTGATAAGCGTACACCAAATTTCTTTCTTTAGACAATAAGGTAACTGCTTAACACTAGTGGTGTCATTTGCTGAATAGTGTAGAACAACTGAAACATGGT
>BSQZ01000211.1:0-98702 GCA_033239005.1 Lamellibrachia satsuma | reverse complement strand
ATAGAGGCTACCAGAAACAAGTGTAACGCTGGCTCAACAATAGAGGCTACCAGAAACAAGTGTAACGCTGACTCGACAATAGAGGCTACCAGAAACAAGTGTAACGCTGACTCGACAATAGAGGCTACCAGAAATAAGTGTAACGCTGACTCGACAATAGAGGCTACCAGAAAAAAGTGTAACGCTGACTCGACAATAGAGGCTACCAGAAAAAAGTGTAACGCTGACTCGACAATAGAGGCTACCAGAAACAAGTGTAACGCTGACTCGACAATAGAGGCTACCAGAAATAAGTGTAACGCTGACTCGACAATAGAGGCTACCAGAAATAAGTGTAACGCTGACTCGACAATAGAGGCTACCAGAAATAAGTGTAACGCTGACTCGACAATAGAGGCTACCAGAAATAAGTGTAACGCTGACTCGACAATAGAGGCTACCAGAAACAAGTGTAACGCTGACTCGACAATAGAGGCCACCAGAAATAAGTGTAACGCTGACTCGACAATAGAGGCTACCAGAAATAAGTGTAACGCTGACTCGACAATAGAGGCTACCAGAAATAAGTGTAACGCTGACTCGACAATAGAGGCTACCAGAAATAAGTGTAACGCTGACTCGACAATAGAGGCTACCAGAAATAAGTGTAACGCTGACTCGACAATAGAGGCTACCAGAAATAAGTGTAACGCTGACTCGACAATAGAGGCTACCAGAAATAAGTGTAACGCTGACTCGACAATAGAGGCTACCAGAAACAAGTGTAACGCTGACTCGACAATAGAGGCTACCAGAAATAAGTGTAACGCTGACTCGACAATAGAGGCTACCAGAAATAAGTGTAACGCTGACTCGACAATAGAGGCTACCAGAAATAAGTGTAACGCTGACTCGACAATAGAGGCTACCAGAAATAAGTGTAACGCTGACTCGACAATAGAGGCTACCAGAAATAAGTGTAACGCTGACTCGACAATAGAGGCTACCAGAAATAAGTGTAACGCTGACTCGACAATAGAGGCTACCAGAAATAAGTGTAACGCTGACTCGACAATAGAGGCTACCAGAAACAAGTGTAACGCTGACTCGACAATAGAGGCTACCAGAAATAAGTGTAACGCTGACTCGACAATAGAGGCTACCAGAAATAAGTGTAACGCTGACTCGACAATAGAGGCTACCAGAAATAAGTGTAACGCTGACTTGACAATAGAGGCTACCAGAAACAAGTGTAACGCTGACTCGACAATAGAGGCTACCAGAAATAAGTGTAACGCTGACTCGACAATAGAGGCTACCAGAAATAAGTGTAACGCTGACTCGACAATAGAGGCTACCAGAAACAAGTGTAACGCTGACTTGACAATAGAGGCTACCAGAAATAAGTGTAACGCTGACTCGACAATAGAGGCTACCAGAAATAAGTGTAACGCTGACTCGACAATAGAGGCTACCAGAAATAAGTGTAACGCTGACTCGACAATAGAGGCTACCAGAAATAAGTGTAACGCTGACTTGACAATAGAGGCTACCAGAAATAAGTGTAACGCTGACTCGACAATAGAGGCTACCAGAAATAAGTGTAACGCTGACTCGACAATAGAGGCTACCAGAAATAAGTGTAACGCTGACTCGACAATAGAGGCTACCAGAAAAAAGTGTAACGCTGACTCGACAATAGAGGCTACCAGAAACAAGTGTAACGCTGACTCGACAATAGAGGCTACCAGAAATAAGTGTAACGCTGACTCGACAATAGAGGCTACCAGAAATAAGTGTAACGCTGACTCGACAATAGAGGCTACCAGAAATAAGTGTAACGCTGACTCGACAATAGAGGCTACCAGAAATAAGTGTAACGCTGACTCGACAATAGAGGCTACCAGAAATAAGTGTAACGCTGACTCGACAATAGAGGCTACCAGAAATTAGTGTAACGCTGACTCGACAATAGAGGCTACCAGAAATAAGTGTAACGCTGACTCGACAATAGAGGCTACCAGAAATAAGTGTAACACTGACTCGACAATAGAGGCTACCAGAAACAAGTGTAACGCTGACTCGACAATAGAGGCCACCAGAAATAAGTGTAACGCTGACTCGACAATAGAGGCTACCAGAAATAAGTGTAACGCTGACTCGACAATAGAGGCTACCAGAAATAAGTGTAACGCTGACTCGACAATAGAGGCCACCAGAAACAAGTGTAACGCTGACTCGACAATAGAGGCTACCAGAAATAAGTGTAACGCTGACTCGACAATAGAGGCTACCAGAAATAAGTGTAACACTGACATGACAATAGAGGCTACCATAAATAAGTGTAACGCTGACTCGACAATAGAGGCTACCAGAAACAAGTGTAACGCTGACTCGACAATAGAGGCTACCAGAAATAAGTGTAACACTGATTCGACAATAGAGGCTACCAGAAATAAATGTAACGCTGACTCGACAATACAGGCCACCAGAAATAAGTGTAACACTGAATCGACAATAGAGGCTACCAGAAACAAGTGTAACGCTGACTCGACAATAGAGGCCACCAGAAATAAGTGTAACGCTGACTCGACAATAGAGGCTACCAGAAATAAGTGTAACGCTGACTCGACAATAGAGGCTACCAGAAATAAGTGTAACGCTGACTCGACAATAGAGGCTACCAGAAATAAGTGTAACGCTGACTCGACAATAGAGGCTACCAGAAATAAGTGTAACGCTGACTCGACAATAGAGGCTACCAGAAATAAGTGTAACGCTGACTCGACAATAGAGGCTACCAGAAATAAGTGTAACGCTGACTCGACAATAGAGGCTACCAGAAATAAGTGTAACGCTGACTCGACAATAGAGGCTACCAGAAATAAGTGTAACGCTGACTCGACAATAGAGGCTACCAGAAACAAGTGTAACGCTTACTCGACAATAGAGGCTACCAGAAATAAGTGTAACGCTGACTCGACAATAGAGGCTACCATAAATAAGTGTAACGCTGACTCGACAATAGAGGCTACCAGAAATAAGTGTAACGCTGACTCGACAATAGAGGCCACCAGAAATAAGTGTAACACTGACTCGACAATAGAGGCCACCAGAAATAAGTATAACACTGACTCGACAATAGAGGCTACCAGAAACAAGTGTAACGCTGACTCGACAATAGAGGCTACCAGAAACAAGTGTAACGCTGACTCGACAATAGAGGCTACCAGAAATAAGTGTAACGCTGACTCGACAATAGAGGCTACCAGAAACAAATGTAACGCTGACTCGACAATAGAGGCTACCAGAAACAAGTGTAACGCTGACTCGACAATAGAGGCTACCAGAAATAAGTGTAACGCTGACTCGACAATAGAGGCTACCAGAAATAAGTGTAACGCTGACTCGACAATAGAGGCTACCAGAAACAAGTGTAACGCTGACTCGACAATAGAGGCTACCAGAAACAAGTGTAACGCTGACTCGACAATAGAGGCTACCAGAAACAAGTGTAACGCTGACTCGACAATAGAGGCTACCAGAAATAAGTGTAACGCTGACTCGACAATAGAGGCTACCATAAATAAGTGTAACGCTGACTCGACAATAGAGGCTACCAGAAATAAGTGTAACGCTGACTCGACAATAGAGGCTACCAGAAACAAGTGTAACGCTGACTCGACAATAGAGGCTACCAGAAATAAGTGTAACGCTGACTCGACAATAGAGGCTACCAGAAATAAGTGTAACGCTGACTCGACAATAGAGGCTACCAGAAATAAGTGTAACGCTGACTTGACAATAGAGGCCACCAGAAACAAGTGTAACGCTGACTCGACAATAGAGGCTACCAGAAATAAGTGTAACGCTGACTCGACAATAGAGGCTACCAGAAATAAGTGTAACACTGATTCGACAATAGAGGCTACCAGAAATAAATGTAACGCTGACTCGACAATACAGGCCACCAGAAATAAGTGTAACACTGAATCGACAATAGAGGCTACCAGAAACAAGTGTAACGCTGACTCGACAATAGAGGCCACCAGAAACAAGTGTAATGCTGACTTGACAATAGAGGCTACCAGAAATAAGTGTAACGCTGACTCGACAATAGAGGCTACCAGAAATAAGTGTAACGCTGACTCGACAATAGAGGCTACCAGAAACAAGTGTAACGCTGACTCGACAATAGAGGCTACCAGAAATAAGTGTAACGCTGACTCGACAATAGAGGCTACCAGAAATAAGTGTAACGCTGACTCGACAATAGAGGCTACCAGAAATAAGTGTAACGCTGACTCGACAATAGAGGCTACCAGAAATAAGTGTAACGCTGACTCGACAATAGAGGCTACCAGAAATAAGTGTAACGCTGACTCGACAATAGAGGCTACCAGAAATAAGTGTAACACTGACTCGACAATAGAGGCTACCAGAAATAAGTGTAACGCTGACTCGACAATAGAGGCTACCAGAAATAAGTGTAACGCTGACTCGACAATAGAGGCCACCAGAAATAAGTGTAACGCTGACTCGACAATAGAGGCCACCAGAAATAAGTGTAACGCTGACTCGACAATAGAGGCTACCAGAAATAAGTGTAACGCTGACTCGACAATAGAGGCTACCAGAAATAAGTGTAACGCTGGCTCGACAATAGAGGCTACCAGAAATAAGTGTAACGCTGACTCGACAATAGAGGCTACCAGAAATAAGTGTAACGCTGACTCGACAATAGAGGCTACCATAAATAAGTGTAACGCTGACTCGACAATAGAGGCTACCAGAAATAAGTGTAACGCTGACTCGACAATAGAGGCTACCAGAAATAAGTGTAACGCTGACTCGACAATAGAGGCTACCAGAAACAAGTGTAACGCTGACTCGACAATAGAGGCTACCAGAAACAAGTGTAACGCTGACTCGACAAAAGAGGCTACCAGAAACAAGTGTAACGCTGACTCGACAATAGAGGCTACCAGAAATAAGTGTAACGCTGACTCGACAATAGAGGCTACCAGAAATAAGTGTAACGCTGACTCGACAATAGAGGCTACCAGAAATAAGTGTAACGCTGACTCGACAATAGAGGCTACCAGAAATAAGTGTAACGCTGACTCGACAATAGAGGCTACCAGAAACAAGTGTAACGCTGACTCGACAATAGAGGCTACCAGAAATAAGTGTAACGCTGACTCGACAATAGAGGCTACCAGAAATAAGTGTAACGCTGACTCGACAATAGAGGCTACCAGAAACAAGTGTAACGCTGACACGACAATAGAGGCTACCAGAAAAAAGTGTAACGCTGACTCGACAATAGAGGCTACCATAAATAAGTGTAACGCTGACTAGACAATAGAGGCAACCAGAAAAAAGTGTAACGCTGACTCGACAATAGAGGCTACCAGAAATAAGTGTAACGCTGACTCGACAATTGAGGCTACCAGAAATAAGTGTAACGCTGACTCGACAATAGAGGCTACCAGAAACAAGTGTAACGCTGACTCGACAATAGAGGCTACCAGAAACAAGTGTAACGCTGACTCGACAATAGAGGCTACCAGAAATAAGTGTAACGCTGACTCGACAATAGAGGCTACCAGAAATAAGTGTAACGCTGACACGACAATAGAGGCTACCAGAAATAAGTGTAACGCTGACTCGACAATAGAGGCTACCAGAAATAAGTGTAACGCTGACTCGACAATAGAGGCTACCAGAAATAAGTGTAACGCTGACTCGACAATAGAGGCTACCAGAAATAAGTGTAACGCTGACTCGACAATTGAGGCTACCAGAAATAAGTGTAACGCTGACTCGATAATAGAGGCTATCAGAAATAAGTGTAACGCTGACTCGACAATAGACGCCACCAGAAATAAGTGTAACGCTGACTCGACAATAGAAGCTACCATAAATAAGTGTAACGCTGACTCGACAATAGAGGCTACCAGAAATAAGTGTAACGCTGACACGACAATAGAGGCTACCAGAAATAAGTGTAACGCTGACTCGACAATAGAAGCTACCAGAAATAAGTGTAACGCTGACAATAGAGGCTACCAGAAATAAGTGTAACCCTGACTCGACAATAGAGGCTACCAGAAATAAGTGTAACGCTGACTCGACAATAGAGGCTACCAGAAATAAGTGTAACGCTGACTCGACAATAGAGGCTACCAGAAACAAGTGTAACGCTGACTCGACAATAGAGGCTACCAGAAATAAGTGTAACGCTGGCTCGACAATAGAGGCTACCAGAAACAAGTGTAACGCTGACTCGACAATAGAGGCTACCAGAAACAAGTGTAACGCTGACTCGACAATAGAGGCTACCAGAAATAAGTGTAACGCTGACTCGACAATAGAGGCTACCATAAATAAGTGTAACGCTGACTCGACAATAGAGGCTACCAGAAATAAGTGTAACGCTGGCTCGACAATAGAGGCTACCAGAAACAAGTGTAACGCTGACTCGACAATAGAGGCTACCAGAAACAAGTGTAACGCTGACTCGACAATAGAGGCTACCAGAAATAAGTGTAACGCTGACTCGACAATAGAGGCTACCAGAAATAAGTGTAACGCTGACTCGACAATAGAGGCTACCAGAAATAAGTGTAACGCTGACTCGACAATAGAGGCTACCAGAAACAAGTGTAACGCTGACTCGACAATAGAGGCTACCAGAAATAAGTGTAACGCTGACTCGACAATAGAGGCTACCAGAAACAAGTGTAACGCTGACTCGACAATAGAGGCTACCAGAAATAAGTGTAACGCTGACTCGACAATAGAGGCTACCAGAAATAAGTGTAACGCTGACTCGACAATAGAGGCTACCAGAAATAAGTGTAACGCTGACTCGACAATAGAGGCTACCAGAAATAAGTGTAACGCTGACTCGACAATAGAGGCCACCAGAAATAAGTGTAACACTGACTCGACAATAGAGGCTACCAGAAATAAGTGTAACGCTGACTCGACAATAGAGGCTACCAGAAATAAGTGTAACGCTGACTCGACAATAGAGGCTACCAGAAATAAGTGTAACGCTGACTCGACAATAGAGGCTACCAGAAATAAGTGTAACGCTGACTCGACAATAGAGGCTACCAGAAACAAGTGTAACGCTGACTCGACAATAGAGGCTACCAGAAATAAGTGTAACGCTGACTCGACAATAGAGGCTACCAGAAATAAGTGTAACGCTGACTCGACAATAGAGGCTACCAGAAATAAGTGTAACGCTGACTCGACAATAGAGGCTACCAGAAATAAGTGTAACGCTGACTCGACAATAGAGGCTACCAGAAAAAAGTGTAACGCTGACTCGACAATAGAGGCTACCAGAAATAAGTGTAACGCTGACTCGACAATAGAGGCTACCAGAAATAAGTGTAACGCTGACTCGACAATAGAGGCTACCATAAATAAGTGTAACGCTGACTCGACAATAGAGGCTACCAGAAATTAGTGTAACGCTGACTTGACAATATAGGCTACCAGAAACAAGTGTAACGCTGACTCGACAATAGAGGCTACCAGAAATAAGTGTAACGCTGACTCGACAATAGAGGCTACCAGAAATAAGTGTAACGCTGACTCGACAATAGAGGCTACCATAAATAAATGTAACGCTGACTCGACAATAGAGGCGACCAGAAATAAGTGTAACACTGATTCGACAATAGAGGCTACCAGAAATAAGTGTAACGCTGACTCGACAATAGAGGCCACCAGAAATAAGTGTAACACTGATTCGACAATAGAGGCTACCAGAAATAAATGTAACGCTGACTCGACAATAGAGGCTACCAGAAATAAGTGTAACACTGACACGACAATAGAGGCTACCAGAAATAAGTGTAACACTGACTCGACAATAGAGGCTACCAGAAATAAGTGTAACCCTGACTCGACAATAGAGGCTACCAGAAATAAGTGTAACACTGACACGACAATAGAGGCCACCAGAAATAAGTGTAACGCTGACTCGACAATAGAGGCTACCAGAAACAAGTGTAACGCTGACTCGACAATAGAGGCTACCAGAAATAAGTGTAATGCTGGCTCGACAATAGAGGCTACCAGAAACAAATGTAACGCTGACTCGACAATAGAGGCTACCAGAAACAAGTGTAACGCTGACTTGACAATAGAGGCTACCAGAAATAAGTGTAACGCTGACTCGACAATAGAGGCTACCAGAAATAAGTGTAACGCTGACTCGACAATAGAGGCTACCAGAAATAAGTGTAACGCTGACTCGACAATAGAGGCTACCAGAAACAAGTGTAACGCTGACTCGACAATAGAGGCTACCAGAAACAAGTGTAACGCTGACTCGACAATAGAGGCTACCAGAAATAAGTGTAACGCTGACTCGACAATAGAGGCTACCATAAATAAGTGTAACGCTGACTCGACAATAGAGGCTACCAGAAATTAGTGTAACGCTGACTTGACAATATAGGCTACCAGAAACAAGTGTAACGCTGACTCGACAATAGAGGCGACCAGAAATAAGTGTAACACTGATTCGACAATAGAGGCTACCAGAAAAAAGTGTAACGCTGACTCGACAATAGAGGCCACCAGAAGTAAGTGTGACGCTGACTTGACCATAGAGGCCACCAGAAACAAGTGTAACGCTGACTCGACACTTGAGGCTGCCAGAAATAAGTGTAACGCTGACTCGACAATAGAGGCTACCAGAAATAAGTGTAACACTGACTCGACAATAGAGGCTACCAGAAATAAGTGTAACGCTGACTCGACAATAGAGGCTACCAGAAATAAGTGTAACGCTGACTCGACAATAGAGGCTACCATAAATAAGTGTAACGCTGACTCGACAATAGAGGCTACCAGAAACAAGTGTAACGCTGGCTCAAGAATAGAGGCTACCAGAAACAAGTGTAACGCTGACTCGACAATAGAGGCTACCAGAAACAAGTGTGACGCTTACTCGACAATAGAGGCTACCAGAAATAAGTGTAACGCTGACTCGACAATAGAGGCTACCATAAATAAGTGTAACGCTGACTCGACAATAGAGGCTACCAGAAATAAGTGTAACGCTGACTCGACAATAGAGGCTACCAGAAATAAGTGTAACGCTGACTCGACAATAGAGGCTACCAGAAATAAGTGTAACGCTGACTCGACAATAGAGGCTACCAGAAATAAGTGTAACGCTGACTCGACAATAGAGGCTACCAGAAATAAGTGTAACGCTGACTCGACAATAGAGGCTACCAGAAATAAGTGTAACACTGACTCGACAATAGAGGCTACCAGAAACAAGTGTAACGCTGACTCGACAATAGAGGCTACCAGAAACAAGTGTAACGCTGACTCGACAATAGAGGCTGCCAGAAATAAGTGTAACGCTGACTCGACAATAGAGGCTACCAGAAATAAGTGTAACGCTGACTCGACAATAGAGGCTACCAGAAATAAGTGTAACGCTGACTCGACAATAGAGGCTACCAGAAATAAGTGTAACGCTGACTCGACAATAGAGGCTACCAGAAATAAGTGTAACGCTGACTCGACAATAGAGGCTACCAGAAATAAGTGTAACGCTGACTCGACAATAGAGGCTACCAGAAACAAGTGTAACGCTGACTCGACAATAGAGGCTACCAGAAATAAGTGTAACGCTGACTCGACAATAGAGGCTACCAGAAATAAGTGTAACGCTGACTCGACAATAGAGGCTACCAGAAACAAGTGTAACGCTGACTCGACAATAGAGGCTACCAGAAATAAGTGTAACGCTGACTCGACAATAGAGGCTACCATAAATAAGTGTAAGGCTGGCTCGACAATAGAGGCTACCAGAAACAAGTGTAACGCTGACTCGACAATAGAGGCTACCAGAAACAAGTGTAACGCTGACTTGACAATAGAGGCTACCATAAATAAATGTAACGCTGACTCGACAATAGAGGCGACCAGAAATAAGTGTAACACTGACTCGACAATAGAGGCTACCAGAAATAAGTGTAACGCTGACTCGACAATAGAGGCTACCAGAAATAAGTGTAACGCTGACTCGACAATAGAGGCTACCAGAAACAAGTGTAACGCTGACTCGACAATAGAGGCTACCAGAAATAAGTGTAACGCTGACTCGACAATAGAGGCTACCAGAAATAAGTGTAACGCTGACTCGACAATAGAGGCCACCAGAAATAAGTGTAACACTGACTCGACAATAGAGGCTACCAGAAACAAGTGTAACGCTGACTCGACAATAGAGGCTACCAGAAATAAGTGTAACGCTGACTCGACAATAGAGGCTACCAGAAATAAGTGTAACACTGAATCGACAATAGAGGCTACCAGAAATAAGTGTAACGCTGACTCGACAATAGAGGCTACCAGAAACAAGTGTAACGCTGACTCGCCAATAGAGGCTACCATAAATAAGTGTAATGCTTGCACGACAATAGAGGCTACCAGAAACAAATTGAACGCTGACTCGACAATAGAGGCTACCAGAAACAAGTGTAACGCTGACTCGACAATAGAGGCTACCAGAAATAAGTGTAAAGCTGGCTCGACAATAGAGGCTACCAGAAATAAGTGTAACGCTGCCTCGACAATATAGGCTACCAGAAACAAGTGTAACGCTGGCTCGGTAATATAGGCTACCAGAAATAAGTGTAACGCTGACTCGACAATTGAGGCTACCATAAATAAATGTAACGCTGACTCGACAATAGAGGCTACCAGAAACAAGTGTAACGCTGGCTCAACAATAGATGCTACCAGAAACAAGTGTAACGCTGGCTCAACATTAGAGGCTACCAGAAACAAGTGTAACGCTGACTCGACAATAGAGGCTACCAGAAATAAGTGTAACGCTGACTCGACAGTAGAGGCTACCAGAAATAAGTGTAACGCTGACTCGACAATAGAGGCTACCAGAAATAAGTGTAACGCTGACTCTACAATAGAGGCTACCAGAAATAAGTGTAACACTGACATGACAATAGAGGCTACCATAAATAAGTGTAACGCTGACTCGACAATAGAGGCCACCAGAAATAAGCGGAACACTGACTCGAAAATAGAGGCTTCCAGAAATAAGTGTAACACTGACACGACAATAGAGGTCACCAGAAAAAAGTGTAACGCTGACTCGACAATAGAGGCCACCAGAAATAAGTGTAACACTGACTCGACAATAGAGGCCACAAGAAATAAGTGTAACGCTGACTCGACAATAGAGGCTACCAGAAACAAGTGTAACGCTGACTCGACAATAGAGGCTACCAGAAATAAGTGTAACGCTGGCTCGACAATAGAGGCTACCAGAATTAAGTGTAACGCTGACTCGACAATAGAGGCTACCAGAAACAAGTGTAACGCTGGCTCGGCAATATAGGCTACCAGAAATAAGTGTAACGCTGATTCGACAATTGAGGCTACCATAAATAAATGTAACGCTGACTCGACAATAGAGGTTACCAGAAACAAGTGTAACGCTGGATCAACAATAGAGGCTACCAGAAAGAAGTGTAACGCTGGCTCAACAATATAGGCTACCAGAAACAAGTGTAACGCTGACTCGACAATAGAGGCCACCAGAAATAAGCGGAACACTGACTCGAAAATAGAGGCTTCCAGAAATAAGTGTAACACTGACACGACAATAGAGGTCACCAGAAAAAAGTGTAACGCTGACTCGACAATAGAGGCCACCAGAAATAAGTGTAACGCTGACTCGACAATAGAGGCTACCAGAAATTAGTGTAACGCTGACTTGACAATATAGGCTACCAGAAACAAGTATAACGCTGACTCGACAATAGAGGCTACCATAAATAAGTGTAACGCTGACTCGACAATAGAGGCTACCAGAAATTAGTGTAACGCTGACTTGACAATATAGGCTACCAGAAACAAGTGTAACGCTGACTCCACAATAGAGGCGACCAGAAATAAGTGTAACACTGATTCGACAATAGAGGCTACCAGAAACAAGTGTAACGCTGACTCGACAATAGAGGCCACCAGGAACAAGTGTAACGCTGACTCGACACTAGAGGCTGCCAGAAATAAGTGTAACGCTGACTCGACAATAGAGGCTACCAGAAATAAGTGTAACACTGACATGACAATAGAGGCTACCATTAATAAGTGTAACGCTGACTCGACAATAGATGCCACCAGAAATAAGTGTAACCCTGACTCGACAATAGAGGCTATTAGAAATATGTGTAACACTGACACGACAATAGAGGCCACCAGAAATAAGTGTAACGCTGACTCGACAATAGAGGCTACCAGAAACAAGTGTAACGCTGACTCGCCAATAGAGGCTACCAGAAATAAGTGTAATGCTGGCACGACAATAGAGGCTACCAGAAACAAATGTAACGCTGACTCGACAATAGAGGCTACCAGAAACAAGTGTAACGCTGACTTGACAATAGAGGCTACCAGAAATAAGTGTAACGCTGACTCGACAATTGAGGCTACCATAAATAAGTGTAACGCTGACTCGACAATAGAGGCTACCAGAAACAAGTGTAACGCTGGCTCAAGAATAGAGGCTACCAGAAACAAGTGTAACGCTGACTCGACAATAGAGGCTACCAGAAACAAGTGTGACGCTTACTCGACAATAGAGGCTACCAGAAATAAGTGTAACGCTGACTCGACAATAGAGGCTACCATAAATAAGTGTAACGCTGACTCGACAATAGAGGCTACCAGAAATTAGTGTAACGCTGACTTGACAATATAGGCTACCAGAAACAAGTGTAACGCTGACTCGACAATAGAGGCGACCAGAAATAAATGTAACACTGATTCGACAATAGAGGCTACCAGAAATAAGTGTAAAGCTGGCTCGACAATAGAGGCTACCAGAAATAAGTGTAACGCTGCCTCGACAATATAGGCTACCAGAAACAAGTGTAACGCTGGCTCGGTAATATAGGCTACCAGAAATAAGTGTAACGCTGACTCGACAATTGAGGCTACCATAAATAAATGTAACGCTGACTCGACAATAGAGGCTACCAGAAACAAGTGTAACGCTGGCTCAACAATAGATGCTACCAGAAACAAGTGTAACGCTGGCTCAACATTAGAGGCTACCAGAAACAAGTGTAACGCTGACTCGACAATAGAGGCTACCAGAAATAAGTGTAACGCTGACTCGACAGTAGAGGCTACCAGAAATAAGTGTAACGCTGACTCGACAATAGAGGCTACCAGAAATAAGTGTAACGCTGACTCTACAATAGAGGCTACCAGAAATAAGTGTAACACTGACATGACAATAGAGGCTACCATTAATAAGTGTAACGCTGACTCGACAATAGAGGCCACCAGAAATAAGCGGAACACTGACTCGAAAATAGAGGCTTCCAGAAATAAGTGTAACACTGACACGACAATAGAGGTAACCAGAAAAAAGTGTAACGCTGACTCGACAATAGAGGCCACCAGAAATAAGTGTAACACTGACTCGACAATAGAGGCCACCAGAAATAAGTGTAACGCTGACTCGACAATAGAGGCTACCAGAAACAAGTGTAACGCTGACTCGACAATAGAGGCTACCAGAAATAAGTTTAACGCTGGCTCGACAATAGAGGCTACCAGAATTAAGTGTAACGCTGACTCGACAATAGAGGCTACCAGAAACAAGTGTAACGCTGGCTCGGCAATATAGGCTACCAGAAATAAGTGTAACGCTGATTCGACAATTGAGGCTACCATAAATAAATTTAACGCTGACTCGACAATAGAGGTTACCAGAAACAAGTGTAACGCTGGATCAACAATAGAGGCTACCAGAAAGAAGTGTAACGCTGGCTCAACAATATAGGCTACCAGAAACAAGTATAACGCTGACTCGACAATAGAGGCCACCAGAAACAAGTGTAAAGCTGAATTGATAACAGAGGCTACCAGAAATAAGTGTAACGCTGACTCGACAATAGAGGCTACCATAAATAAGTGTAACGCTGACTCGACAATAGAGGCTACCAGAAACAAGTGTAACGCTGACTCGACAATAGAGGCTTCCAGAAATAAGTGTAACGCTGGCTCGACAATAGAGGCTACCAGAAATAAGTGTAACGCTGACTCGACAATATAGGCTACCAGAAACAAGTGTAACGCTGGCTCGGCAATATAGGCTACCAGAAATAAGTGTAACGCTGACTCGACAATTGAGGCTACCATAAATAAATGTAACGCTGACTCGACAATAGAGGCTACCAGAAACAAGTGTAACGCTGGCTCAACAATAGAGGCTACCAGAAACAAGTGTAACGCTGGCTCAACAATAGAGGCTACCAGAAACAAGTGTAACGCTGACTCGACAATAGAGGCTACCAGAAATATGTGTAACGCTGACTCGACAATAGAGGCTACCAGAAATAAGTGTAACGCTGACTCGACAATAGAGGCTACCAGAAATAAGTGTAACGCTGACTCTACAATAGAGGCTACCAGAAATAAGAGTAACACTGACACGATAATAGAGGCTATCAGAAATAAGTGTAACGCTGACTCGACAATAGACGCCACCAGAAATAAGTGTAACGCTGACTCGACAATAGACGCCACCAGAAATAAGTGTAACGCTGACTCGACAATAGAAGCTACCAGAAATAAGTGTAACGCTGACTCGACAATAGAGGCTACCAGAAATAAGTGTAACACTGACACGACAATAGAGGCCACCAGAAATAAGTGTAACGCTGACTCGACAATAGAGGCTACCAGAAACAAGTGTAACGCTGACTCGCCAATAGAGGCTACCAGAAATAAGTGTAATGCTGGCTCGACAATAGAGGCTACCAGAAACAAATGTAACGCTGACTCGACAATAGAGGCTACCAGAAACAAGTGTAACGCTGACTTGACAATAGAGGCTACCAGAAATAAGTGTAACGCTGACTCGACAATTGAGGCTACCATAAATAAGTGTAACGCTGACTCGACAATAGAGGCTACCAGAAACAAGTGTAACGCTGGCTCAAGAATAGAGGCTACCAGAAACAAGTGTAACGCTGGCTCAAGAATAGAGGCTACCAGAAACAAGTGTAACGCTGACTCGACAATAGAGACTACCAGAAACAAGTGTGACGCTTATTCGACAATAGAGGCTACCAGAAATAAGTGTAACGCTGACTCGACAATAGAGGCTACCAGAAACAAGTGTAACGCTGGCTCGGCAATATAGGCTACCAGAAATAAGTGTAACGCTGATTCGACAATTGAGGCTACCATAAATAAATGTAACGCTGACTCGACAATAGAGGTTACCAGAAACAAGTGTAACGCTGGCTCAACAATAGAGGCTACCAGAAAGAAGTGTAACGCTGGCTCAACAATAGAGGCTACCAGAAACAAGTGTAACGCTGACTCGACAATAGAGGCCACCAGAAACAAGTGTAAAGCTGAATTGATAATAGAGGCTACCAGAAATAAGTGTAACGCTGACTCGACAATAGAGGCTACCATAAATAAGTGTAACGCTGACTCGACAATAGAGGCTACCAGAAACAAGTGTAACGCTGACTCGACAATAGAGGCTACCAGAAATAAGTGTAACGCTGGCTCGACAATAGAGGCTACCAGAAATAAGTGTAACGCTGACTCGACAATATAGGCTACCAGAAACAAGTGTAACGCTGGCTCGGCAATATAGGCTACCAGAAATAAGTGTAACGCTGACTCGACAATTGAGGCTACCATAAATAAATGTAACGCTGACTCGACAATAGAGGCTACCAGAAACAAGTGTAACGCTGGCTCAACAATAGAGGCTACCAGAAACAAGTGTAACGCTGGCTCAACAATAGAGGCTACCAGAAACAAGTGTAACGCTGGCTCAACAATAGAGGCTACCAGAAACAAGTGTAACGCTGACTCGACAAAAGAGGCTACCAGAAACAAGTGTAACGCTGACTCGACAATAGAGGCTACCAGAAATAAGTGTAACGCTGACTCGACAATAGAGGCTACCAGAAATAAGTGTAACGCTGACTCGACAATAGAGGCTACCAGAAATAAGTGTAACGCTGACTCTACAATAGAGGCTACCAGAAATAAGAGTAACACTGACACGATAATAGAGGCTATCAGAAATAAGTGTAACGCTGACTCGACAATAGACGCCACCAGAAATAAGTGTAACGCTGACTCGACAATAGACGCCACCAGAAATAAGTGTAACGCTGACTCGACAATAGAAGCTACCAGAAATAAGTGTAACGTTGACTCGACAATAGAGGCTACCAGAAATATGTGTAACACTGACACGACAATAGAGGCCACCAGAAATAAGTGTAACGCTGACTCGACAATAGAGGCTACCAGAAACAAGTGTAACGCTGACTCGCCAATAGAGGCTACCAGAAATAAGTGTAATGCTGGCTCGACAATAGAGGCTACCAGAAACAAATGTAACGCTGACTCGACAATAGAGGCTACCAGAAACAAGTGTAACGCTGACTTGACAATAGAGGCTACCAGAAATAAGTGTAACGCTGACTCGACAATTGAGGCTACCATAAATAAGTGTAACGCTGACTCGACAATAGAGGCTACCAGAAACAAGTGTAACGCTGGCTCAAGAATAGAGGCTACCAGAAACAAGTGTAACGCTGGCTCAAGAATAGAGGCTACCAGAAACAAGTGTAACGCTGACTCGACAATAGAGGCTACCAGAAACAAGTGTGACGCTTACTCGACAATAGAGGCTACCAGAAATAAGTGTAACGCTGACTCGACAATAGAGGCTACCATAAATAAGTGTAACGCTGACTCGACAATAGAGGCTACCAGAAACAAGTGTAACGCTGACTCGACAATAGAGGCTACCAGAAATAAGTGTAACGGCGGCTCGACAATAAAGGCTACCAGAAATAAGTGTAACGCTGACTCGACAATATAGGCTACCAGAAACAAGTGTAACGCTGGCTCGGTAATATAGGCTACCATAAATAAGTGTAACGCTGACTCGACAATTGAGGCTACCATAAATAAATGTAACGCTGACTCGGCAATAAAGGCTACCAGAAACAAGTGTAACGCTGGCTCAACAATAGAAGCTACCAGAAACAAGTGTAACGCTGACTCGACAAAAGAGGCTACCAGAAACAAGTGTAACGCTGATTCGACAATAGAGGCTGCCACAAATAAGTGTAACGCTGACTCGACAGTAGAGGCTACCAGAAATAAGTGTAACGCTGACTCGACAATAGAGGCTACCAGAAATAAGTGTAACGCTGACTCTACAATAGAGGCTACCAGAAATAAGTGTAACACTGACATGACAATAGAGGCTACCATTAATAAGTGTAACGCTGACTCGACAATAGAGGCCACCATAAATAAGCGGAACACTGAGTCGACAATAGAGGCTACCAGAAATAAGTGTAACACTGACACGACAATAGAGGTCACCAGAAAAAAGTGTAACGCTGACTCGACAATAGAGGCCACCAGAAATAAGTGTAACACTGACTCGACAATAGAGGCCACCAGAAATAAGTGTAACGCTGACTCGACAATAGAGGCTACCAGAAACAAGTGTAACGCTGACTCGACAATAGAGGCTACCAGAAATAAGTGTAACGCTGGCTCGACAATAGAGGCTACCAGAAATAAGTGTAACGCTGACTCGACAATAGAGGCTACCAGAAACAAGTGTAACGCTGGCTCGGCAATAGAGGCTACCAGAAATAAGTGTAACGCTGACTCGACAATTGAGGCTACCATAAATAAATGTAACGCTGACTCGACAATAGAGGCTACCAGAAACAAGTGTAACGCTGGCTCAACAATAGAGGCTACAAGAACAAGTGTAACGCTGGCTCAACAATAGAGGCTACCAGAAACAAGTGTAACGCTGACTCGACAAAAGAGGCTACCAGAAACAAGTGTAACGCTGACTCGACAATAGAGGCTACCAGAAATAAGTGTAACGCTGACTCGACAATAGAGGCTACCATAAATACGTGTAACGCTGACTCGACAATACAGGCCACCAGAAATAAGTGTAACACTGATTCGACAATAGAGGCTACCAGAAACAAGTGTAACGCTGACTCGACAATAGAGGCCACCAGAAACAAGTGTAACGCTGAATTGATAATAGAGGCTACCAGAAATAAGTGTAACGCTGACTCGACAATAGAGGCTACCATAAATAAGTGTAACGCTGACTCGACAATAGAGGCTACCAGAAATAAGTGTAACGCTGACTCGACAATAGAGGCTACCAGAAATAAGTGTAACGCTGACATGACAATAGAGGCTACCATTAATAAGTGTAACGCTGACTCGACAATAGAGGCCACCAGAAATAAGCGGAACACTGACTCGACAATAGAGGCTACCAGAAATAAGTGTAACACTGACACGACAATAGAGGTCACCAGAAATAAGTGTAACGCTGACTCGACAATAGAGGCCACCAGAAATAAGTGTAACACTGACTCGACAATAGAGGCCACCAGAAATAAGTGTAACGCTGACTCGACAATAAAGGCTACCAGAAACAAGTGTAACGCTGACTCGACAATAGAGGCTACCAGAAATAAGTGTAACGCTGGCTCGACAATAGAGGCTACCAGAAATAAGTGTAACGCTGACTAGACAATATAGGCTACCAGAAATAAGTGTAACGCTGACTCTACAATAGAGGCTACCAGAAATAAGTGTAACACTGACATGACAATAGAGGCTACCATTAATAAGTGTAACGCTGATTCGACAATAGAGGCCACCAGAAATAAGCGGAACACTGAGTCGACAATAGAGGCTACCAGAAATAAGTGTAACACTGACACGACAATAGAGGCCACCAGAAATAAGTATAACGCTGACTCGACAATAGAGGCTACCAGAAACAAGTGTAACGCTGACTCGACAATAGAGGCTACCAGAAATAAGTGTAACGCTGGCTCGACAATAGAGGCTACCAGAAATAAGTGTAACGCTGACTCGACAATAGAGGCTACCAGAAACAAGTGTAACGCTGGCTCGGCAATATAGGCTACCAGAAATAAGTGTAACGCTGATTCGACAATTGAGGCTACCATAAATAAATGTAACGCTGACTCGACAATAGAGGTTACCAGAAACAAGTGTAACGCTGGCTCAACAATAGAGGCTACCAGAAACAAGTGTAACGCTGGCTCAACAATAGAGGCTACCAGAAACAAGTGTAACGCTGACTCGACAAAAGAGGCTATCAGAAACAAGTGTAACGATGACTCGACAATAGAGGCTACCAGAAATAAGTGTAACGCTGACTAGACAATAGAGGTTACCATAAATACGTGTAACGCTGACTCGACAATACAGGCCACCAGAAATAAGTGTAACACTGATTCGACAATAGAGGCTACCAGAAACAAGTGTAACGCTGACTCGACAATAGAGGCCACCAGAAACAAGTGTAAAGCTGAATAGATAATAGAGGCTACCAGAAATAAGTGTAACGCTGACTCGACAATAGAGGCTACCATAAATAAGTGTAACGCTGACTCGACAATAGAGGCTACCAGAAATAAGTGTAACGCTGACTCGACAATAGAGGCTACCAGAAATAAGTGTAACACTGACATGACAATAGAGGCTACCATTAATAAGTGTAACGCTGACTCGACAATAGAGGCCACCAGAAATAAGCGGAACACTGACTCGACAATAGAGGCTACCAGAAATAAGTGTAACACTGACACGACAATAGAGGTCACCAGAAATAAGTGTAACGCTGACTCGACAATAGAGGCCACCAGAAATAAGTGTAACACTGACTCGACAATAGAGGCCACCAGAAATAAGTGTAACGCTGACTCGACAATAGAGGCTACCAGAAACAAGTGTAACGCTGACTCGACAATAGAGGCTACCAGAAATAAGTGTAACGCTGGCTCGACAATAGAGGCTACCAGAAATAAGTGTAACGCTGACTCGACAATAGAGGCTACCAGAAACAAGTGTAACGCTGGCTCGGCAATATAGGCTACCAGAAATAAGTGTAACGCTGATTCGACAATTGAGGCTACCATAAATAAATGTAACGCTGACTCGACAATAGAGGTTACCAGAAACAAGTGTAACGCTGGCTCAACAATAGAGGCTACCAGAAACAAGTGTAACGCTGACTCGACAATAGAGGCTACCAGAAACAAGTGTAACGCTGACTCGACAATAGAGGCTACCAGAAACAAGTGTAACGCTGACTCGACAATAGAGGCTACCAGAAATAAGTGTAACGCTGACTCGACAATAGAGGCTACCATAAATACGTGTAACGCTGACTCGACAATACAGGCCACCAGAAATAAGTGTAACACTGATTCGACAATAGAGGCTACCAGAAACAAGTGTAACGCTGACTCGACAATAGAGGCCACCAGAAACAAGTGTAAAGCTGAATAGATAATAGAGGCTACCAGAAATAAGTGTAACGCTGACTCGACAATAGAGGCTACCATAAATAAGTGTAACGCTGACTCGACAATAGAGGCTACCAGAAATAAGTGTAACGCTGACTCTACAATAGAGGCTACCAGAAATAAGTGTAACACTGACATGACAATAGAGGCTACCATTAATAAGTGTAACGCTGACTCGACAATAGAGGCCACCAGAAATAAGCGGAACACTGAGCCGACAATAGAGGCTACCAGAAATAAGTGTAACACTGACACGACAATAGAGGTCACCAGAAAAAAGTGTAACGCTGACTCGACAATAGAGGCCACCAGAAATAAGTGTAACACTGACTCGACAATAGAGGCCACCAGAAATAAGTGTAACGCTGACTCGACAATAGAGGCTACCAGAAACAAGTGTAACGCTGACTCGACAATAGAGGCTACCAGAAATAAGTGTAACGCTGGCTCGACAATAGAGGCTACCAGAAATAAGTGTAACGCTGACTCGACAATAGAGGCTACCAGAAACAAGTGTAACGCTGGCTCGGCAATATAGGCTACCAGAAATAAGTGTAACGCTGATTCGACAATTGAGGCTACCATAAATAAATGTAACGCTGACTCGACAATAGAGGCTACCAGAAACAAGTGTAACGCTGGCTCAACAATAGAGGCTACCAGAAACAAGTGTAACGCTGGCTCAACAATAGAGGCTACCAGAAACAAGTGTAACGCTGACTCGACAAAAGAGGCTACCAGAAACAAGTGTAACGCTGACTCGACAATAGAGGCTACCAGAAATAAGTGTAACGCTGACTAGACAATAGAGGCTACCATAAATACGTGTAACGCTGACTCGACAATACAGGCCACCAGAAATAAGTGTAACACTGATTCGACAATAGAGGCTACCAGAAACAAGTGTAACGCTGACTCAACAATAGAGGCCACCAGAAACAAGTGTAAAGCTGAATTGATAATAGAGGCTACCAGAAATAAGTGTAACACCGACTCGACAATAGAGGCCACCAGAAATAATTGTAACGCTGACTCGACAATAGAGGCTACCAGAAACAAGTGTAACGCTGACTCGACAATAGAGGCTACCAGAAATAAGTGTAACGCTGGCTCGACAATAGAGGCTACCAGAAATAAGTGTAACGCTGACTCGACAATAGAGGCTACAAGAAACAAGTGTAACGCTGGCTCGGCAATATAGGCTACCAGAAATAAGTGTAACGCTGATTCGACAATTGAGGCTACCATAAATAAATGTAACGCTGACTCGACAATAGAGGTTACCAGAAACAAGTGTAACGCTGGCTCAACAATAGAGGCTACCAGAAACAAGTGTAACGCTGGCTCAACAATAGAGGCTACCAGAAACAAGTGTAACGCTGACTCGACAAAAGAGGCTACCAGAAACAAGTGTAACGCTGACTCGACAATAGAGGCTACCAGAAATAAGTGTAACGCTGACTAGACAATAGAGGCTACCATAAATACGTGTAACGCTGACTCGACAATACAGGCCACCAGAAATAAGTGTAACACTGATTCGACAATAGAGGCTACCAGAAACAAGTGTAACGCTGACTCAACAATAGAGGCCACCAGAAACAAGTGTAAAGCTGAATAGATAATAGAGGCTACCAGAAATAAGTGTAACGCTGACTCGACAATAGAGGCTACCATAAATAAGTGTAACGCTGACTCGACAATAGAGGCTACCAGAAATAAGTGTAACGCTGACTCTACAATAGAGGCTACCAGAAATAAGTGTAACACTGACATGACAATAGAGGCTACCATTAATAAGTGTAACGCTGACTCGACAATAGAGGCCACCAGAAATAAGCGGAACACTGAGCCGACAATAGAGGCTACCAGAAATAAGTGTAACACTGACACGACAATAGAGGTCACCAGAAAAAAGTGTAACGCTGACTCGACAATAGAGGCCACCAGAAATAAGTGTAACACTGACTCGACAATAGAGGCCACCAGAAATAATTGTAACGCTGACTCGACAATAGAGGCTACCAGAAATAAGTGTAACGCTGACTCGACAATAGAGGCTACCATAAATACGTGTAACGCTGACTCGACAATACAGGCCACCAGAAATAAGTGTAACACTGACTCGACAATAGAGGCTACCAGAAACAAGTGTAACGCTGACTCAACAATAGAGGCCACCAGAAACAAGTGTAAAGCTGAATTGATAATAGAGGCTACCAGAAATAAGTGTAACACTGACTCGACAATAGAGGCCACCAGAAATAATTGTAACGCTGACTCGACAATAGAGGCTACCAGAAACAAGTGTAACGCTGACTCGACAATAGAGGCTACCAGAAATAAGTGTAACGCTGACTCGACAATAGAGGCTACCAGAAATAAGTGTAACGCTGACTCGACAATAGAGGCTACCAGAAACAAGTGTAACGCTGGCTCGGCAATATAGGCTACCAGAAATAAGTGTAACGCTGATTCGACAATTGAGGCTACCATAAATAAATGTAACGCTGACTCGACAATAGAGGTTACCAGAAACAAGTGTAACGCTGGCTCAACAATAGAGGCTACCAGAAACAAGTGTAACGCTGGCTCAACAATAGAGGCTACCAGAAACAAGTGTAACGCTGACTCGACAAAAGAGGCTACCAGAAACAAGTGTAACGCTGACTCGACAATAGAGGCTACCAGAAATAAGTGTAACGCTGACTAGACAATAGAGGCTACCATAAATACGTGTAACGCTGACTCGACAATACAGGCCACCAGAAATAAGTGTAACACTGATTCGACAATAGAGGCTACCAGAAACAAGTGTAACGCTGACTCAACAATAGAGGCCACCAGAAACAAGTGTAAAGCTGAATTGATAATAGAGGCTACCAGAAATAAGTGTAACGTTGACTCGACAAAAGAGGCTACCATAAATAAGTGTAACGCTGACTCGACAATAGAGGCTACCAGAAACAAGTGTAACGCTGACTCGACAATAGAGGCTACCAGAAATAAGTATAACGCTGGCTCGACAATATAGGCTACCAGAAATAAGTGTAACGCTGACTCGACAATATAGGCTACCAGAAACAAGTGTAACGCTGGCTCGGCAATATAGGCTACCAGAAATAAGTGTAACGCTGACTAGACAATTGAGGCTACCATAAATAAATGTAACGCTGACTCGACAATAGAGGCTACCAGAAACAAGTGTAACGCTGGCTCAACAATAGACGCTACCAGAAACAAGTGTAACTCTGGCTCAACAATAGAGGCTACCAGAAACAAGTGTAACGCTGACTCGACCAAAGAGGCTACCAGAAACAAGTGTAACGCTGACACGACAATAGAGGCTACCATAAATAAGTGTAACGCTGACTCGACAATAGAGGCTACCAGAAATAAGTGTAACGCTGACTCGACAATAGAGGCTACCAGAAATAAGTGTAACACTGACACGATAATAGAGGCTATCAGAAATAAGTGTAACGCTGACTCGACAATAGACGCCACCAGAAATAAGTGTAACGCTGACTCGACAATAGAGGTTACCAGAAACAAGTGTAACGCTGGCTCAACAATAGAGGCTACCAGAAACAAGTGTAACGCTGGCTCAACAATAGAGGCTACCAGAAACAAGTGTAACGCTGACTCGACAAAAGAGGCTACCAGAAACAAGTGTAACGCTGACTCGACAATAGAGGCTACCATAAATAAGTGTAACGCTGACTAGACAATAGAGGCTACCATAAATACGTGTAACGCTGACTCGACAATACAGGCCACCAGAAATAAGTGCAACACTGATTCGACAATAGAGGCTACCATAAACAAGTGTAACGCTGACTCGACAATACAGGCCACCAGAAACAAGTGTAAAGCTGAATTGATAATAGAGGCTACCAGAAATTAGTGTAACGCTGACTCGACAATAGAGGCCACCAGAAATAAGTGTAACACTGACTCTACAATAGAGGCTATCAGAAATAAGTGTAACACTGATACGACAATTGAGGCTACCAGCAATAAGTGTAACACTGACTTGACAATAGAGGCCACCAGAAATAAGTGTAACACTGACTCTACAATAGAGGCCACCAGAATTAAGCCGTAGTTCATGCTATAACACTAATAGAAATGTGAAGACGCGATCCCGGGTCGACACAAGTACGGCACGTGATGTTGTACTTTAAATGATAAAGTCGACAGAAGTACGGTACGTGACGTTATACTTTAAATGATAAAGTCGACATAAGTACAGCACGTTATAATGTACTTTAAACGATAAAGTCGACCGAAATAAGACACGTGATGCTGTATTTTAAATGATAAAGTCGACATAAATGCGACACGTGATGCTGTACTTTAAACGATAAAGTCGTCCGAAGTAAGACACGTGATGCTGCATTTTAAATGATAAAATTGACATAAGTACGAAACGTGATGCTGTACTTTAAATGATAAAGTCGACAGAGGTACGACAGGTGATGTTGTACTTTAAATGATAAAGTCGACGCAAGTACGGTACGTGACGCTGTACTTTAAATGATAAAGTCGACATAAGTACAGCACGTGATAATGTACTTTAAACGATAAAGTCGACCGAAGTAAGACACATGATGCTGTATTTTAAATGATAAAATCGACATAAGTACGACACGTGATGCTGTACTTTAAACGATAAAGTCGACCGAAGTAAGATACGTCATGCTGCATTTTAAATGATAAAGTCGACATAAGTACGACACGTGATGTTGTACTTTAAATGATAAAGTCGACACAAGTACGACACGTGATGCTGTACTTTAAATGATAAAGTGAGAACAATGATATGTCCACCACAGCGAAAACAACGCGACTATTAAAGGATTATTGTTTCATTAAAGAATACATCGCACAAAAAATAACGATTACTTATATTAAACAGCAATCGCACCGCTAAAATCGCAACGGAAGTCTGCTGATCTGACGTTTGAATAACTACGAACGCGATGGTTTCAGCTGTTAATATAATCTCACCAATTTGTATTGTTCATTTTATACAAATGGTATCGACCACTCGTTGATTTAGGTATTTCACGATACGTAATCTTACTTGACGACCCTTGTTTACATTATGGTAAAACTTCGAACTATCATAGTTTCTAGAACATCACACATGCATATAGTGGAACAGCTGTCGACATTCAGCGTACTCGCCACCTGGCGGGTAACATTCCGGGTACTGTCTCATAGTCCCCAACAATGGCGCCACCCAGCATATAAAACCCTGCCGACCCTTGAGAATACCTCCAAGACAGACAGGTGCGGAATGACATAAACGCCTGGTTGGCCAAATTGTTTATAATAATAATAATAATAATAATAATAATAATAATAATAATAATAATAATAATAATTGACTTCTATGGCGCCTATATCCTCAGGAACCTGAGCTCAGAGGCGCAACAAAACAGAATCAGTAGGCGTAATCGTAAACAAGGACGCGCAAAAGTCAGTATCAAAACGAGGGACAACCGAACATTTATGGTGGGAATGCAATTTGGAATAGATATGTCTTGAGTTTTTTTCGGAAAATAGCAATAGTTTCGGATGTTTTCAAAGCGATAGGGAGTTCATTCCAGACCCTAGGCGCAGCGACAGAGAAAGCACGTTTACCCAAGTTAAGTTTTGTTTTAGGTACAATAAGTTGTTGTGAAACTGATGATCTTAGCTGCCTAGGGATATTTGAAAGATACAGGAGACTAGCCAAGTAGAATGGTTGTTGTGTAGCTAGAGCACGATATGCAAGAGTGGACAGCTTAAAATTAATTCGATAAGAAACTGGAAGCCAGTGTAACTGTTTAAGTAGTGGTAGTGACGGTGAAAACCGAGGCGCCCTGAGAACCACACGTGCCAGACAATTTTGTACTCGTTGGAGTCTAGCCAAGTCTCTTTTAGCAATGTTGTTTAGTAGTGAATTGCAATAGTCAAGACGGCTGCTAATTAGTGCCGTTGATATTGTTTTAGCAGTAGATATAGATATGTGACGCCGAATTCGACGAAGATCACGAATATGATAGAAACAGGATTTACGTACTTGAGAGATATGCTGGCGAAAGTTGAAGTCACTGTCCAAGATAACACCTAGATTACGAACGGTATCTGATAGGAATGTATCACTGCCAAGCAGTTTAACAGGAAAATGGTTGATGACTTTATTTCGTTGTTGTTTAGTGCCAATAATAATAAGGTCTGTTTTATCTGGATTAAGCTTTAGCTTACTTGATTCCATCCACGACAAGATATCAGTAAGGCAATTACTAAAAGTCGAAAGAGATTCTTGTACATTTGATTGTGAAAGTGATATGTAAACCTGTGTGTCATCAGCATAAAGGTGATGACTGAGATTACGATTAGCAATAACTTGGCTGAGCGATGTAGTATATAAGCTGAACAGAACAGGGCCAAGGACGGATCCTTGTGGCACTCCAAATGGTAGATGTTGTGGGCTAGATAATGTGCCAGATATGTTAATACTTTGATATCTGTCTGATATTGCGTCATTGCAACTGTGCAAAAACATACTATAGGTACATTTTCAATACTATCCACAATTTTATGGAATTGAAATCCATAGATTAAAAAAATTAAATAGGAATGAACCAAATGAAATAAAGATGTGCAGAATGTGCACATTAAATGTAAGTATGACTTTTCTGAAACAGTTCCGTAATCGACAGAAATGTTAAAAAATATATAGCTATGTGGTCGCCCCGTGCCGTGATCAGCTCAACATAGACACGGTGACAATACACACCACATAATATGTTTAGCGTTAACTTAATAACTGTGGCGACATTTATTTGCCAGCAGTTTTTCATAGAATTTCGGACACACTTCAGCACACAAAAAAACATAAGTTCAACGATAAACACAGCGGAATGTTTGGCAGTTTTACATTTCTGACCATGTTTGTTGATAGTTTGACGGACTTGCTGTGGATGTTAAGCAAAACGTCACGAGATGGATATGTCAATTGTTCATGCACTATACGTTAGTGACGTCATGCTGACACGACGATCACTGATACGTCGCCGACCTAAACTTTGATAACGTCACGCTTACGCGATATTCAAAGATACATCGCGGAGCTATACGTTGGTGACGTCACGCTTACGCGATATTCAAAGATACATCGCGGAGCTATACGTTGGTGACGTCACGCTTACGCGATAATCAAGGATACATCGCGGAGCTACACGTTGGTGACGTCACGCTTACGCGATAATCAAGGATACATCGCGGAGCTACACGTTGGTGACGTCACGCTTACGCGATAATCAAGGATACATCGCGGAGCTATACGTTGGTGGCGTCATGCTTACTCGATAATCAAAGATACATCACGGAGCTACACGTCGGTGACATCACGCTGACACAACAATCACTGAAACACCGCGGTAGAGAGAGAGGTTGAACGCGTTTCCCTGTCGAGACAGCTACTGAGACCACAGTCAGACATTTGTCGTTTCACGCTATTGCGGCAGATACTGACACCTCTCTTATCAATACGTTGTTCTTGCCACACTGCTTTGACAGTTGTTGAAACCACACGGAACTTCACCTTATTCGAGTGACATTCTCACTGCATTTGCTGGGACTCCATTTTGCAGTTTGTTTAAATTGTTCGTGTCACTTGTTGTACGTTCGTTGTCCGACGTTGTCACGGCAGCTGTTGAGACTGTGCAATCAACGCGGAACGAGTGTCGTATGTTGTTGATGGAGAATTGGTGGGGCCGGTGTTACTGGGAGTTCCAGCGGGAGAGACGGATGCACGGCCGATGGCTGGGCGCAGCAGAAGATGTTGAGAAACGATTTGCGGAACTCAGCGTTGTAGATGAGGTAGAGAACGATGTTGTAGGACGTGCTGAAGACGGCCAGTGTCAGCTGCACCAAGACGAACCCACTGGCCCCTTCGGCACTGCTGGACTGGCCGGTCAGTTTCTACAGGAACAAAACAGATATGTTTTCAATTGATTTTAGTAACGTTCAGTCTTAACACTTGCACGCGTGCATGTATGCATGCACGCACGCACGCACACACACACACAAGCATACACTAACGAACGCACACACACACACGCACACACACACACACACACACACACACACACACACACACACACACACACACACACACACACACACACACACACACACACCAGCGTGAACCGTTCCAATGAAACAACGCTGAATTATGAATGGAGTGCTACTGTTGATGTGTACTTGCACCAAGCTATTGATAATGTTATATGGAGTGCCACTGTTGATGTGTACTTGCACCAAGCTATTGATAATGTTATATGTAGTGCCACTGTTGATGTGTACTTGCACCAAGCTATTGACAACCTTATATGGAGTGCCACTGTTGATGTGTACTTGCACCAAGCTATTGATAACACTAATTGTCATTGTCCGCGTGGTTGTAGTTAAACTATTCACTTTTGTCATAACACAAAAATCATCCGCCAAAACACATCTAGCCAAAAAACAATAACAGACAAACAAGAACTTACAGCACCGACAAGGAGGACGAAGTAGGGCAGCCAGGCGAAGGAGAAGAGAACTGCGATGATGACCAACATCTTTATAATCCTCTTCCGATTGTGCGACACGAATGATGACGTCAGAACCCCTGGTGTCTGATGTGCTTGCCGTTTGATGAACGTGACAAGACGGTAGTAGCGACTGAAGATGAACACCTGAGGTGTCATGTATGATGCGAATAGGATAAAGACACCGTTCACCTTGTCAAAGACTTTAGACTTGGGGCTGCATACCATATGTGACGTCACCGCTCTGGTGTTGCCGACATAATGTGACGTCATCGGTTCGAGGTGGACGGAATAGTTCACGAATGTCGGCGTGGCCACCACAGCTGACAATATCCATATTCCACCAATAATTTGCAACGCCCTCTTGCGGTAGATAGTATGTGTCGGACCCAACACGATTGCTCTGAAACAACGACTTTGCTGACGCTCGCGTTCTTTTTTACTTCATACTTATTATCTATCTTGAAAACGTTATGGAATATAACAAAAAACCTCCTTCAAAAATATGAACAACATGTTTTTGCGTCTTGCAAAATCGTGGAAAGGGGCAATTAACTTAAGTAGTTAAATTAACTTAATCTTTCATTCGTTTTAAAATATTGGCAAGTAAGTTAACTAGAATGTTAACAGTTAACTAGTTAAGTCAATTTTATTTGTAAATTTATCTAGTTAAATTAACTGATACCTTTTCCTGATCTACGGATGACACTGCGACACGAACGACAACACCGACATGTTCTGTTTTTTATTTATCTTAGCTTATTTACATTGAACAATGTCATAATTAGCTATGGACTATTTTCATTGCTATAACATTATCATAATATACAATACATTCCTGTGCACTTACTCTGTATAAATTAATATATTAAATGATATGTGCGCCCCCTACCGGTACCGTTCCTCTGCCAGGGCCACCATGCTGTAGATGGAGCACGTGATGCTGAAGACGGGCAGACAGTTGACCAGCTTGCAAAGGATCTCGGCTGAAACAATCAATGTCAACGTGATTAAGTGGCGGTAAAAGGTAAAAGTTGACGACTAATTGGAAATGCTATTCTGTCGCATCCTGACCATAATATTACAAACTTACCATCATCCGCTAGATGGCAGCATATAAACACGTGCTAATTCATCACAAAACAATGCGTTTACTCTCGTTTGGCCATTTGATTCCTTCACTAGGTGGCAGCATGAAACAATAATTAAACATTGTGCAATATATACGTCGGTATGTTGGTCTTTAATTTGATGGCCCCATTTGTATACCATGGACACAAAAACACAGTATAAATATTTGGAGGCCAAATTCTTTCTTTCTTTCTTTATAATACTGTCGATGTCCCGAGTATCGAGGAATAAACTCTACATGGGTTTCTGAACTGGAAAACCTAATTTACGAAATGCGCCTAATAGAATGTGATTTAACAATTCCAGAGACAAGGAGGTCAAGAAGAGATAGAATTGAAGTTTTTTAAGTGAATAGGTATTATTGCCATCTTTGTTCAGACTCAAGATCCACAAACATATACATATATTAAATAATTTATAAAGTTCCATATAAGAAACAGCAGTTATAAAACAAATTATATTGTGCTTAAATATGAAATCACGGCATTGTATTCTTCCTTAGGTGAAAGAGCGTCATTGTTACAATATTTCACTTTCTGAGTGGTCATTGCATTAGATGTACCGGTAGCCCGATTATTGTCGCTAGGAGGCCGTACTACCTCTGGGGCAATAAGCGATTATTGTATTGTGAATACAACGGAGCCACCTGCATGTGGTATTTGATCTATACAGTAGTTTTCGTCAGATCATTTTGAATGTGAAGCATTGTCTTTTATGTATACCTGCTCTCTGTACGAAACAGACAAAGCAGTGTACTTGAATAGTATCTTGTTACACGTAGCATCCCTTTGATGACACGTACAGGAATAACAAACCCTTAAGGTGAAGGCTAATCCATTACTAGCTAGCACTGAGAAGTTCTAGCGTGTCACATCAGTCACCGAAATCACCAAGCTGAAACAACATGGCAGTTGGGCCGAATTCTTCGATATCACCACAACCCGTCAGTGCTACTCCTGCTATTGCGATGTTTACTTTCTGACCTAACCATAAAAACGATATATATGTATATACATATATATATATATATATATATATATATATATATATATATATATATATATATATATATATATATATATATATATATATATATATATATATACATATATATATATATATATATATATATATATATATATATATATATATATATATATATATATATATATATATATATATATATATATATATATATATATATATATATATATATATATATATATATATATATATATATATATATATATATATATATATATATATATATATATATATATATATATATATATATATATATATATATATATATATATATATATATATATATATATATATATATATATATACATATATATATATATATATATATATATATATATATATATATATATATATATATATATATATATATATATAGTATATATATATATGTATATATATATATATATATATATATATATATATATGTATATATATATATGTATATATATATGTATATATATATATATATATGTATATATATATATATATATATATATATATATTCACGTGGTCAAACATTACTCTTACTTCAATGTAACGATACAACATTACAAAACCAAAACCTAGCTGCATCTTCTTCGCCTAACTTCGTGAAGCTAGGCACAGGCGATGACAAGTTTTCGTTTACTTTGATCTTTATTTGGAAGTAAGAATAATAGTTGACCACGTCACATGTGTATGTAATAGTTGACCACGTCACATGTATATGTAATAGTTGACCACGTCACATGTGTATGTAATAGTTGACCACGTCACATGTGTATGTAATAGTTGACCACGTCACATGTGTATGTAATAGTTGACCACGTCACATGTGTATGTAATAATTGACCATGTCACATGTGTATGTAATAGTTGACCACGTCACATGTGTATGTAATAGTTGAGCACGTCACATGCGTGTGTGGTAGATATATGAGGAGAAGTTTGGCAAATATATGTGGCCGTTTTCGTGGTTTGCTCAGAAAGTAATAAAGTTCGAAGTCAAACTCAAAGGCTACTGGCTTCGCTAATCTGCTCAAAAACAGCCGAATTCGAATATGATTCTGCGGTACCAATAGCCGCTAGCTGTTCGAAATCGTTACATTATACGTCTTATTCAATAAAATTGACATTGCCATCACTGGCTATAGTAATGCGAGTGAAACTATACATTGAATAGAAATCACTGACTGAATGTAAACCCATATCATCATTGTCGTCACAAAACCACGTGATCGCTCATCTCATTAACTTCGAATTGTTTTACGCTCGCGTTGCCAGTTAGACGCATTAAAGTTCTAATTTTAACTATAAATAATGTTGCCTATTCTTTTATTTTATCAAACCAAAAAAAACATTTTAGCTAGCGCCTTATTCATTATGTCAGTTGTTTACTTGCTTTATTAGATAACTTCTATTATAACTGCTATTATATTATTTTCATGAATGGGGAAAGTATTAAATAAGTATAAAACTTCTGCTTTCTCCATTTTCACAACAGATTGTGATTGAATTTGAAATAAACAAACTGTGATGTATTTATTATGTACTACGATGTTGTTGTCGAAATAAATTTTATTGAATTGAACAAAATGCAATTTCACTATGAAATTAATTTACATCGGCTCTGAGCTCAAAGTTTCTCGTGAACGTAAACATCTATTCATCATACTAACAAAAATAATGGAATAGCTGCGTAGTTCGTAAGTGACACTTACGATAATAATATTTAAAAACGTTATCAATGAAATAGCCATCCTTGCCTTGCTATTTGGTGCTGTCAGTAAATATCTCTCGAAATTACGACGTGATGCTGGCAGTTATGGTAACGTGCAGCGACGTCTTGCCTTGTATTACGTAACTCTGGACAATAGGAAAAAGGCGCATCACGTTGTCAATAATTGTACACAATTGTTCAGATAGCGTTGCGAACAGATGTAAGTAAAAAGGAAAAGGTGTAATTCGATTATTCGTTAACATGTTAATAGCGGGGTGAATTTCTATAAAACAAAAAATTTAAACGACCCGACCGTGGGTCATAAATGAATCCCTGAAATTGGTGCGCCCGAGATGCAAAACATCTAGGATGAGTAGCATAGCCTACAAGCATACATCTAGGAGGAGTAGCATAGCCTACAAGCATACATCTAGGAGGAGTAGCATAGCCTACAAGCATACATCTAGGAGGAGTAGCATAGCCTACAAGTATACATCTAGGAGGAGTAGCATAGCCTACAAGTATACATCTAGGAGGGGTGGCATAGCCTAAAAGTATACATCTAGGAGGGGTGGCATAGCCTACAAGCATACGTCTAGGAGGAGTAGCATAGCCTACAAGTATATATCTAGGAGGAGTAGCATAGCCTACAAGAATACATCTAGGAGGAGTAGCATAGCCTACAAGTATACATCTAGGAGGGGTGGCATAGCCTACAAGCATACGTCTAGGAGGAGTAGCATAGCCTACAAGTATACATCTAGGAGGAGTAGCATAGCCTACAAGTATACATCTAGGAGGAGTAGCATAGCCTACAAGTATACATCTAGGAGGAGTAGCATAGCCTATAAGTATACATCCCGGAGGAGTATCATAGCCTACAAGTATACATCTAGGAGGAGTAGCATAGCTTACAAGTATACATCTAGGAGGAGTAGCATAGCCTACAAGCATACATCTAGGAAGAGTAGCATAGCCTATAAGTATACATCTAGGAGGGGTGGCATAGCCTACAAGTATACATCTAGGAGGAGTAGCATAGCCTACAAGTATACATCTAGGAGGAGTAGCATAGCCTATAAGTATACATCTAGGAGGAGTAGCATAGCCTACAAGTATACATCTAGGAGGAGTAGCATAGCCTATAAGTATACATCTAGGAGGAGTATCATAGCCTACAAGTATACATCTAGGATGAGTAGCATGCCCTATAAGTATACATCTAGGAGGAGTAGCATAGCCTACAAGTATACATCTAGGAGGAGTAGCATAGCCTACAAGTATACATCTAGGAGGAGTAGCATAGCCTATAAGTATACATCTAGGAGGAGTAGCATAGCCTACAAGTATACATCTAGGATGAGTAGCATGCCCTATAAGTATACATCTAGGAGGAGTAGCATAGCCTACAAGCATACATCTAGGAAGAGTAGCATAGCCTATAAGTATACATCTAGGAGGGGTGGCATAGCCTACAAGCACACATCTAGGAGGAGTAGCATAGCCTATAAGCATACATCTAGGAGGAGTAGCATAGCCTACAAGTATACATTTAGGAGGAGTAGCATAGCCTACAAGTATACATCTAGGAGGAGTAGCATAGCCTATAAGTATACATCTAGGAGGAGTAGCATAGCCTACAAGTATACATCTAGGATGAGTAGCATAGCCTACAAGTATACGTCTAGGAGGAGTAGCATAGCCTATAAGTATACATCTAGGAGGAGTAGCATAGCCTACAAGTATACATCTAGGAGGAGTAGCATATCCTACAAGTATACATCTAGGAGGAGTAGCATAGCCTATAAGTATACATCTAGGAGGAGTAGCATAGCCTACAAGTATACATCTAGGATGAGTAGCATAGCCTACAAGTATACGTCTAGGAGGAGTAGCATAGCCTATAAGTATACATCTAGGAGGAGTAGCATAGCCTACAAGTATACATATAGGAGGAGTAGCATATCCTACAAGTATACATCTAGGAGGAGTAGCATAGCCTATAAGTATACATCTAGGAGGAGTAGCATAGCCTACAAGCATACATCTAGGAGGAGTAGCATAGCCTACAAGTATACATCTAGGAGGAGTAGCATAGCCTATAAGTATACATCTAGGAGGAGTAGCATAGCCTACTAGCATACATCTAGGAGGAGTAGCATAGCCTATAAGTATACATCTAGGAGGAGTAGCATAGCCTACAAGCATACATACTCACCATGGGTTAATATCAGATGTTATAGTAACATGTATAATTATTGCTGTTATTATCTTCAGGCTTTTTTACTTTGGGTCCGTTTCGGTATGGAACTGGTTTCTCTTTCTGTTTCGGTCATTTCTGTTTGATTGTTTTTTTCGGACCCTATACAATAGCCAGGAAAACACAACATGCAACTTACGTTCGAAATACTCATCGGTGTGTGAAACGTCATGGACTTGCTGCGGCAGAACGAGGGAGGCGAGGATCATGTCACTGATGGCAAGGTTCGACAGAAAGATATTCGTCACCGTTCGCAATGTCTTGATCTTCAACATGACGACCACAACGCTCACGTTGCTGAGGAAACTAAGAATAAGAAACGTCGAGATGAAGGCAATGAACGCTGTCTCGCTGTCTGACAAACTCATTGTGTCATTCGGTGTGGTCTCCAAAGATGTGTGTTCGTCCGTAATGGGTCCGTAACCAGCCGTAGTTACGACAGTAACCACTTGTTCACAAATACATGCATCCTCTCACTGTTTGTCTCTTGACGCTGTGTGCCACTACATTGCACGACTCCAAATAATGCGTTTGGAAGAGACAACCAATTATATACACAGTCAGCATCCTCACCAGGTGCCGTATCTGTAGCAGGAGTAGGCAATCATGACCAACCATTTCACATGTAATTGGCTAATCAACACAATGCATACAGCACGTCACCGACTGCACTGACTTTACGTAATACTTAAATCACGTAATGGGTCCGTCGTATCCAGTCGTATCTGCGACAGTTATTGGATTAAAATAAGAAAAACACAATTGACTGATAACGACATGCATCATGTCACTGGTTGTCACCATCACCGTGATCATCGTCACCATCACCATGATCGTTATCATTACCCTCATTACCACCACCGGTGAATATGATGGCTGTTGGACGAGGGACGTATTGACAACTCGATGCGATGACGTGTTTATGCTTTTGACAGTGTCGTTTCTTTTATTCACGCCACATGTTGTTTACTAGTCAATAGTTTCAAACGTCTTCGCCATTTACTTTTGTTTGCACGTATAGATAAACTTTTGTCAGACTTCTTCATTTTGTCAGACTTCTTCATTTTGTCAGACGTCCAGCCAAGCAAGGTAGGCTAAGAAATATAATAACAATAACATAATATATCAAATACTTATATTGCGCTAAAATCCTCTGGAGACCAAAGCTCGGCAGCGCACCAAAACAAAAATAGTTACGCAGTTCACAATCGTTAACCAGTTCCGGTTATAAACCGTTGGATTGTTACGCTGGGGAACTGTGGAGGATAAACAAGTCTAAACATGTGGGTTTTCAGTTTACGGCGAAATGCTCCTATATTTCCCACACACTTAACACTAAGAGGGAGTACGTTCCAAAGAGTCGGTGCAGCAACTGAAGAAGCTCTAGTTCCGACATTTAGCTTAACACTGGCAACTAAAAGTAGATTCGAATTAGATGATCGAAGCTGTCTAGGCAGTCTTGCAGGAGCGTGCAGTGATTGCAAATATGCTGGTTGTTTAGATGAAAGTGCTTACAGACCAGTGAGTTTAACATCAGTAATCAAATACCATATCTTGGACTTCCTTGTTAGGCATAAGTCACTACATCTATCTCAAAATGGGTTCCTAAAAGCGAGGTCATACTTAACAAATATGTAAAGTTTTTTTGAAGAAGCCACTAAGTGGCTACACGAGGGATCACCAGTAGATATTATATACTTAGATTCTCAGAAACTTTAAAAAAAAAGTGCCACATCAAAGAATATTTCTTAAATTAAAAGCCCATTGTATCGTTATGGCATAATTGACTGGATATAACAAAGGCTGACTGACAGAAGACAGCGGAAATAAGTTTTGAGTGGGGTACCGGAAATAAGTTTTGAGTGGGGTACCACAAGGATCAGCATTATTCTTGATATATATATATATATATATATCAATGTATTGGATGCTGTTGAGAAAGGTTAAGAATTATGGTGATAAAGAACATTTACAAAACGATCTATGCATATTAGGTAAATGGCCTGAGAAATGACAGATGTTCAATTTTGGGAAATGCTAAATGCTCAAATACAGGAAATGGGAACTTGGATGTAAACCATTGCATGGGAGATACTGTTCTGGGCACTACTGTAAGAGAAAAGGACATACAATAGGCACTGATATTAAATTTCATAGCAGGTAGTGGTATTTCAGCTTCAAAGGGTAAACCAATTCTTGATTAGGAGAAATATAACATACAAGGAGAAAAAGCTAATTATACGTATCTCAGGAGGGAGGATTACACATAGATAGAACTGTTGGACTCTCGATAAGCCAAAGGCTACTTAGTCCATTTGCCATCTGGGTCTTTGCCTAGGATTGTAATCTTGTTAGATCTGGATTTTTTGAAGATTTAATTTTTTTAGCAAATGTTCAGCTTTGCAGACCTTTGCTATTTACAAATGCATAAAGCCAGAAAACGAAACCCCGACACCGTCAAACGATGAAAACCGACAAAATATTTGATAATATCGTGACACTGTTCGTTAGAAGAGCAGAATATTACACTCGGTGTTCTCATCAAAGATTCAACCTGCTACACATATATGGAAGCGGCGTCTTAGGCCTTAACTGAGCCCAATTTCAAAAACATTGTGCTGTCTGTCTCGACAATGATTTTGTTGTCTTATATGTATGAAGATTTCCTGGAAACGTTTCCTTGTGTATGATCTTGAGATAGACATAAATGTTTAATTCCATCTTAGTTTCATCATTAACACTTCGATTCTGTCACTAATGAGTAAACAAACCCTGGAGGTCTACCACCATCAATAGCTATGTGTGTGAGTATTGTCCTTTTTCTTCACCAATGTCTCCATAGCCTCATTAATTTGGCCTCGCCCTTTGGCAAAAAGTCAAACTATATATATATATATATATATATATATATATATATATATATATATATATATATATATATATATATATATATATATATATATATATATATATATATATATATATATATATATATATATATATATATATATATATATATATATATATATATATATATATATATATATATATATATATATATATATATATATATATATATATATATATATATATATATATATATATATATATATATATATATATATATATATATATATATATATATATATATATATATATATATATATATATATATATATATATATATATATATATATATATATATATATATATATATATATATATATATATATATATATATATATATATATATATATATATATATATATATATATATATATATATATATATATATATATATATTCTCACGAAACCTGGACACATAGTCGATGTGGTGGTGGTGACTTTCAGATATTGCTTTCATCTTTCAATACGGGACAGCTTAAGATGGCTATTTGCGTCTGAGGGAGGTGTTTGAAGGTGCATGTGGGATTCTCGCGATACCAGGCGAAGCCCATAGACTGTCCAACATCTCATGTCGCTATAACATTAATCATGAAGTGTTCTTGGTATTTCTCTGATGCATAAGACATGTTAGCGCTCATGTGAAATGTCAATGCACAATTTGTCAACGCAGGGTTTAATTGTTGTCTTTTATTTGATACTGATCATTACTATTTGCAGTTCTTGCACATCATATATCTTATCATGTCAACTGTCATAACTTGTACTTATGTGGTCTATAAAACAGTGCTGTTAGTTTTCATTAAATAGAAGGTGGATTGCAATGGTACAGAATTTGTTTGCGTGTGATCATTTCTTGTATGCAAAATGAGGGCTTAGAAAATGTGTTTCGCCTGTATCACTTATATTTTGTAATGGCGTGCCTATCGAAAGATTGAATATTGGAGAGCATGTTATATCTGATTTGACAGGGACCACGTAGACAAACATATATAATAACATATTTTATTTAAAATAATATTTCATTTATTTTCTGTCATAAACATAAATATGAAATTGACACAATACTTTCTTGATAGTCCTACTTGCATATCAAAAGTAGCTTTACGTGTACAGTAAGTCGTGTAGTAGCAACAACGCCACAAATAGAACCATTTTGAAATAAGTATTGTCATTACAATTACGAAAAACCATATGTGTTTCGTCTGGTATCATGCGTTCGCGCGGTATCACATTTTACAAAGGATTTAAACCTGACATAATGCAAAAATACACTGTTCTCGAAACATGACGTATTCTCACATCTAGTGTGTTACAGTGTAACAAACTGATAATTAACCATTTAATGATAAATCCATACAATTCATGTCATTTTGACCAACAAAAAATATATTTAAGGCAACTGCCGGCAGTAGAAGAGGGAAATGGGATAAGCGTTATGCGCGGCATCGCGGTTTCTCGTGGTATCACTTAGTCACAAACTTATTGTTCATATATAGATCACACGCCTCCCACATCGTGTTTCTGTCACTGGGAGAATGTCGTACAGGCTGCCGACAGGGGTTGGTCGTGTTATTTGGCACGACATGTCCTCAAACACGATATCCACTTGAACTTGCCTCGTGCTGGTGCACATAGGAGACGAACACTTCTCTCTCGTGTGTAGGTGCTTCAATTACCTTCCCGACGTAGCACTTGTGATCACACATGGGAGACCAACACTTCTCTCTCGTGTGTAGGTGCTTCAATTACCTTCCCGAAGTACCACTTGTGATCACACATGGGAGACGAACACTTCTCTCTCGTGTGTAGGTGCTTCAATTACCTTCCCGACGTGCCACTTGTGATCACACATGGGAGAGGAACACTTCTCTCTCGTGTGTAGGTGCTTCAATTACCTTCCCGACGTACCACTTGTGATCACACATGGGAGACGAACACTTCTCTCTCGTGTGTAGGTGCTTCAATTACCTTCCCGACGTACCACTTGTGATCACACATGGGAGGCCAACACTTCTCTCTCGTGTGTAGGCGCTTCAATTACCTTCCCGACGTACCACTTGTGATCACACATGGGAGACCAACACTTCTCTCTCGTGTGTAGGTGCTTCAATTACCTTCCCGACGTACCACTTGTGATCACACATGGGATACCAACACTCCTCTCTCGTGTGTAGGTGCTTCAATTACCTTCCCGACGTACCACTTGTGATCACACATGGGAGACGAACACTCCTCTCTCGTGTGTAGGTGCTTCAATTACCTCCCCGACGTACCACTTGTGATCACACATGGGAGACGAACACTTCTCTCTCGTGTGTAGTGCTTCAATTACCTTCCCGACGTGCCACTTGTGATCACACATGGGAGACGAACACTTCTCTCTCGTGTGTAGGTGCTTCAATTACTTTCCTCACGTACCACTTGTGATCACACCTGGAAGACGAACACTTCTCTCTCGTGTGTAGGTGCTTCAATTACCTTCCCGACGTGCCACTTGTGATCACACATGGGAGACGAACAATTCTCTCTCGTGTGTAGTGCTTCAATTACCTTCCCGACGTACCACTTGTGATCACACATGGGAGACCAACACTTCTCTCTCGTGCGTAAGTGCTTCAATTACCTTCCCGACGTACCACTTGTGATCGCACATGGGAGACGAACACTTCTCTCTCGTGCGTAGGTGCTTCAATTACCTTCCCGACGTACCACTTGTGATCACACATGGGAGACCAACACTTCTCTTTCATGTGTCGGTGCTTCAATTACCTTACCAGTTACAATTACCAGTATTACATATCAAGCAACAGTGATGTAACATAATTATACATGATGATTTTAGTCGATTTAACAGATAGTGTAATACTATTCTGAGGCTAGCGTAACAAAAGTAATACATGGATATGGGCTATATTATCACTCAAGTGTAGTACTATTCTAAGGCTAGCGTCAAGAACGTAATACGTGGACATGCGCTGCATTATCACCCAAGTGTAGTACTATTCTAAGGCTAACGTCACGAACGTAATACATGGACATGCGCTATATTATCACCCAGGCGAAACGTAATTATGTAACGTAAATTTTCATAACAAATCCATCGCAATATACTGAAATTCATCTTCCTATGATATCTACAACACATTACATAATGATTATACTCTCAACATTTGTTCACGAAATATGTTTCAAAACAGCAAAAGTTACCTTTTAATCCTTCGTTTTCACATGTTTAACCGTCCTGTGCGCTGCCAAGCGGGGAAAGTATACAACTCAAGTGCCAGGGCCTGTGCGCTGCCAGGCGGGTGAAAGTATACAACTCCAGTGCCAGGGCCTGTGTGTTGCCAGGCGGGTGAAAGTATACAACTCCAGTGCCAGGGCCTGTGTGCTGCCAGGCGGGTGAAAGTATACAACTCCAGTGCCAGGGCCTGTGTGCTGCCAGGCGGGTGAAAGTATACAAATCCAGTGCCAGGGCCTGTGTGCTGACAGGCAGGGGAAGTATACAACTCCAGTGCCAGGTCCTGTGCGCTGCCAGGCGGGTGAAAGTATACAACTCCAGTGCCAGGTCCTGTGCGCTGCCAGGCGGGTGAAAGTATACAACTCCAGTGCCAGGTCCTGTGCGCTGCCAGGCGGGTGAAAGTATACAACTCCAGTGCCAGGTCCTGTGTGCTGCCAGGCGGGTGAAAGTATACAACTCCAGTGCCAGGTCCTGTGCGCTGCCAGGCGGGTGACAATGACAATGACAATGACAATGACTTTTATTTCCCTACGACCCCTTGCGGAGTATGAGAGAAGTTTCTCTCTACAGTACATTTTAGTAGAACATCTGGTTACAGTACATAGGACATATATTGTATAAAACATATTTACAGTATGTAAATCATCTAGTTACAGTGCATAATACATCTAGTGTCATCATTGGATAAAGTATTTTCTATATAATCAGTACATGCAATTTAGGTAATGTAAAATAAAATAAACTATGTATATATTGCACAGTTTGAACTAAAGTAAGTAATAATATGAACAGTAAATTAACTATGAGCTACAATTTTGCTTCTACGCAATTCACTGTTTTAATAAGGCATTTTGTTAATTAGACAAACTTTGTCATGATTATTTTAATAAATCTGGACAGATCTGTCAGCTGTTTCACATTGTGTACATTGAACAGCTGGTTCATTTTCAGAGTATTAGGTCTGATTCTGAAGTATTTTTTTATGTATTTCGATCTTTCTTCCATTAGAGATGGACATACAAGTACATAATGATATTCGTCACCTTGGTCCCCAGTGTTGCATAAGTGACATAGCCTCTGGGCATTTCCAGAGAGATAACGACCAACAGAAATAGGTAATTTGTGATTTCCACAGCGAAATTTACATAAATTAAATCTGTCAATTGGGCTCAAATATGTTAAATACTTCTCGAAACCTACTTCATTTTTGAATATTCTGTAATTTGAACATAGCCTATTTGCATGAATTTCACTGTGCCATGTTTGTATGTTAATATCTTTCATCTTGAGTTCCAAGTTATGCTTCAACCATTTTATATTTACTATACTATGGTCATGCCACATGTTAGTTAGTCCACATCCATCAATGATACTCTTAATTTTTATAATCCATTTTGATTTAAAATCACCTGTGTCATGGAGACTTTTCATAAGCCTGAACATAACATTAGATAGCTTGCTTTGTTTGCCGTCAATTATATGTATCCAAAAGTTTATCATTCTCTTTTCTATAACTGCTGTCACATTTTGTCTGCCAACTTCTCCATATACCATACATTTTGCTGTGCTCCTATTCAGTTTTAATAGACTTTTCAAGAATTTTCTATGGAATCTCTCAATCTGGTCTAGATTTTGAAAACCCCATATTTCACAACCGTATAGTAAAATTGGCATTATAAGCTGGTCAAACAGCTCACACTGTATGTCTATAGGTAAATCTAGCTTCCTCGCTTTAGTTGTGAGGTTGAACATTGCACGCCTAGCTTGATTAACTTGTTTCGTTATGGCTTTGTTAAACAGTCCATTATAGTTTAGATTGGTTCCCAAGTATATGTAACTATCAGTTACCTCTAGTTTATTTTGCCCAAACAAGAAGTCTGGGTGTGATCTGACCTTTCCCCGTGAGAAAATAATTACCTTCGTTTTACTGGTATTAACAGTTAGGTGCCATGTTTGGCAATAATCACATGCAGCATTTAAGGCAGACTGCAAATCTTCAGGTGTTTCTGCCATAACAATAGTATCATCAGCATAGAGTAAAACATACATTTTCAAGAAAACTTCTACATCATCATCACAAAGGTTGTTATGAATTTCACCAGTCAGCATGTCAAGTCCCTTGTAATTACGGGTGAAAGTATACAACTCCAGTGCCAGGGCCTGTGGGCTGCCAGGCGGGTGAAAATATACAACTCCAGTGCCAGGTCCTGTGTGCTGCCAGGCGGGTGAAAGTATACAACTCCAGTGCCAGGGCCTGTGTGCTGCCAGGCGGGTGAAAGTATACAACTCCAGTGCCAGGGCCTGTGTGCTGCCAGGCGGGGAAAGTATACAACTGCAGTGCCAGGGCCTTTGTTTTGCCAGGGCCTGTGTGTTGCCAGGCGGGGAAAGTATACAACTGCAGTGCCAGGGCCTGTGTGCTGCCAGGCGGGTGAAAATATACAACTCCAGTGCCAGGGCCTGTGTGCTGCCAGGCGGGGAAAGTATACAACTGCAGTGCCAGGGCCTGTGTGCTGCCAGGCGGGGAAAGTATACAACTGCAGTGCCAGGGCCTTTGTTTTGCCAGGGCCTGTGTGTTGCCAGAGCCTGTGTGCTGCAAGGGCTTGTGTGCTGCCGTGACGGGATAAAGTGTAGCGACACAACACGACGAAGACTTCCGCCAATCCTGGGGGGTACTGTTGGGTACTGTTGGGGTACTGTTGGGGTACTGTTGCGTACTGTTAGCCTCAATGAAAGCATTGCCAAGTTTGCCTGGCTGATACAGACTTCTCACCTTCCAGTAATCATGTGCAGAACGAATTTATCCACGTACGTCATAATTGCAACCACTGATTCCCTTCGCTGCCTCGTCTTCCTGGTAGCTACAAAGGATTGCATTTACAAAGTCCTCAAAGGACGAGGTGCTCAATAATACATAGCCAGAAACAGGTATAATTACACGACATTTGGATATTGCCATTTAATGTCAATGCAACACGACAGTCTTTAGTTGTTCAGTGCAAGATCACTCGACCCTCATTAGCGACAGCCTACGTGACGGAAGAGAGTTGGCGACCTAGAACTAATTGGCTATTTCCTGGAATGCATATTCCTATCTCCGACAGGCTTCCTAACCCTTAGTTTCCTCGGCAAATTGTGCGTTGTGGTCGTCGTAGCGAAGATCAAAGACGTTGCGGACGGTGACGAATATCTTTCTGTCGAATCTCGCCAAAGTCAAAGTTGTTCCCAAACAAAGCATCTAAACGGCCGTGACAGAAGCAGTTATGCAGGTAAATGCCTATATTTCGAAACAGCGCACGTATTAATCCCTATACATTTTCTTAATTCAGGCTAAATTTGACACTTATGTGACCGAGTGATAATATGAGAGCGAGAGGGGGAGATATATATGCCATCACCATATTCTCGACTAGTTACCCACCTAGCTGCTTACGTAAAGGCAGCTGTGAACACCCTTTGGTATAGCATATGACCGCGTGATCTGTATGTTTGACATAATAATGACCTTGACGCCAGTAGTTATACCCAAAACACCCATATTCTTTGGATATCACAGGACTAAGTGATGCGCCAATGAATGATATAGACTGATTTAACGTCTTGTTCTGTGCATAATATTTAATAAGCGGTAAAAATAGAATCAGCCTTAAAGGGAATGCGTTATGCTGGTGCTCGTCCATAAAGCTCTTTTTCAGCATTAAATTCATTAAATGCTAAATATTAATGAATAGTAACCTTTATTAATATAGCGCCGTATATCCAGAAAAAAATATGTTCAGAGGCGTTTAAAATGCAACATTGACAAATATTATTAATATAAGAAAATTCATAAATGAATACAATGGTAATGCTTATATAACAGGTAAGAGTCAGGGTATAAATTATTGTATACCCAAATTGCTAAATATAATAAAAAATACAATATCAAAGTTAAATACCTGTGAGATAAAAAAAATATGTTTTAATATGAAACAGTTGGAGTGAATTTGTTACACGAATATAGTCCGGTAGGTGTTTCTATAGCCGCGGTGCCGTCACGGAGAAAGCACGTCGACCGTACATTGCCTAGAGCGTGCATTTGTTCCGTCCTGTGATCTAATGTCCTAAACAGATATGGTCGGACTGGTTCTCCGTTCTATTGTCTGGTGATATGTGTGGACATTAGGCTGTGGAAATCCCGCTGTCTCCAGAGATAAGTCTATTGAATGCGCAAATGTATGTAAATATCTCACCGTTCTGGTTCATTTTGCTGAGGCTGTCTTTAACCATAACCTCTTCATTTACTGTGGTTTATTCTGATTTGGCATTGGAATCTACCATTAGTATTGTCAAGTCTTTGTACTGTAATCTGTTAACTACAGACAGCTATATAAGTATTCCATATATTTTCCCCTCATTGTCGTTTCATAACACTGAGGTAATTGATTGATTGGATGTTTCGTCCTAGTCTTGAACTATACTTATATGACTCTTACATCTGCTGTCTCTCATGTGATGAGGGCGACCCAACCCTCTTATATTAGGCTTATATGACTCTTACCTCTGCTGCCTCCCATGTGATGAGGGCGACCCAACCCTCTTATACTAGGCTTATATAACTCTTACCTATGCGGTCCCCCGTGTGATGAGGACGACCTAATCATCTTATACTAGACTTATATGACTCTTACCTATGCTGTCTCCCGTGTGATTAGGTCGACCGAACCCTGTTATACTAGGCTTATATGACTCTTACCTATGCTGTCTCCCATGTGATGAGGGCGACGTAACCTTCTTATGGTTGTATAAATACCACCAAATTCTCCATAAATTGTCATAAGTGTGTTCACCTAATCTAGCGACTTAACCCTATTATACTAGACTTATATGACTCTTACATTTCCTGTCTCCCGTTTGATGAGGACGACCTAACCCTCTTATACTAGACTTATATGACTCTTACATTTGCTGTCTCCCGTGTGATGAGGACGACCTAACCCTCTTATACTAGACTTATATGATTCTTACCAAGGCTGTCTCCCATGTGATGAGGGCGAACAAACGTCTTATACAAGATTTATACGACTCTTACCTATGCTGTCTCCCATATGATGAGGGCGACCTAACCCTCTTATAATATACTTATATGATTCTTACATCTTCTGTCTCCCGTGTGATGAGGACGACCTAACCCTCTTATACTACACTTATATGACTCTTATCTATGATCTCTCCAATGTGATGAGGGCGACTTAACCCTCTTATACTAGACTTATGTGACTCTTACATTTGCTGTCTCCCGTTTGATGAGGACGACCTAACCCTCTTATACTACACTTATATGACCCTTATCTATGATCTCTCCCATGTGATGAGGGCGACCTAACCCTCTTATACTAGACTTATGTGACTCTTACATTTGCTGTCTCCCGTTTGATGAGGACGACCTAACCCTCTTATACTAGACTTATATGACTCTTACCTATGGTGTCTCCCGTGTAACGAGGGCGACCTAACCCTCTTATACTAGGCTTATATGACTCTTACCTATGCTGTCTCCCGTGTGATGAGGGCGACCTAACCCTCTTATACTAGACTGATATGACTCTTACCTAGGTTGTCTCCCGTGTGATGAGTACGACATAATCCTCTTATACTAGTCTTATATGACTCTTAACTGTGCTGTCTCCCATGTGATGAGGGCAAACTAACCCTCTTATACTAGACTTATATGACTCTTACCTATGCTGTCTCCCATGTGATGAGGACGACCTAATCCTCATATATTAGACTTATATATCTCTTACCTATGCTGTATCCAGTGTGATGAGGGCGACCTAACCCTATTATACTAGACTTATATGACTCTTACATCTGCTGTCTCCCGTGTGATGAGGACGACCTAACCCTCTTATACCTGGCTTATATGACTATTACCTGTGTTGTATCCCATGTGATGAGAACGACCTAACCCTATTATATGACTCTTATATGACTCTTATATGATTTATATTACTCTTACCTATGCTGTCTCCCATGTGATGAGGACGACCTAATCATCTTATACTAGACTTATATGACTCTTACCTATGCTGTCTCCCATCTCCCATGTGATGAGGGCGACGTAACCTTCTTATGGTTGTATAAATATCACCAAATTCTCCATAAATTGTCATAAGTGTGTTCACCTAATCTAGCTTCTTTCTAGGACTGTGCTATCACTGTTGCGTCATTCCGTCACTACGTGGGCAGCCTTCTCTCTTTAATGCATGGTTCTGATGCTCCGTGTGAAGATTTTGTGAGGTTTCCTTGGAAGATAAGAGGGCCATCGGCGAAGCAGTTTCAGCTAAGTATTCACTGCAATGCACTGTCATCTCAAAGGGAGACTCTTCCTGTTCCACGTTTGGCTGAGTTTTGGCTTCCTGTGTTGATGTTACTCTGACAATCTCTTTTTGCCCTACCTCCTCTTTTTTTATCCGGGCATTGGACCAATTGAAGTGTTTAGCAAAGCACCGTTTACAATCAATTATGTGCTATATCCTCCTCTGGTAGCACGAAGGGCCACCAACGCATCAACTGCCGACAGCCGACCGGCTTTGGAACGAACTCCAGAGGAAATAGTTAACGTAAAAACAGATCACATTTCAAGAAAAGAGTCAACGTCTTCCTTGCTGTACTGGGTCAGTATCCGTCACCACAATGGAGATGTACGGTGTCAGTACCCGTCACCACAATGGAGATGTACGGTGTCAGTACCCGTCACCACAATGGAGATGTACGGTGTCAGTATCCGTCACCACAATGGAGTTGTACGGTGTCAGTACCCGTCACCACAATGGAGGTGTACGGTGTCTGTATCCGTCACCACAATGGAGTTGTACGGTGTCAGTACCCGTCACCACAATGGAGGTGTACGGTGTCAGTATCCGTCACCACAATGGAGATGTACGGTGTCAGTACCCGTCACCACAATGGAGATGTACGGTGTCAGTACCCGTCACCACAATGGAGATGTACGGTGTCAGTACCCTTCACCACAATCGAGATGTACGGTGTCAGTACCCGTCACCACAATGGAGGTGTACGGTGTCAGTATCCGTCACCACAATGGAGTTGTACGGTGTCAGTACCCGTCACCACAATGGAGGTGTACGGTGTCAGTATCCGTCACCACAATGGAGATGTACGGTGTCAGTACCCGTCACCACAATGGAGATGTACGGTGTCAGTACCCGTCACCACAATGGAGATGTACGGTGTCAGTACCCGTCACCACATTGGAGTTGTACGGTGCCAGTACCCGTCACCACAATGGAGATGTACGGTGTCAGTACCCTTCACCACAATCGAGATGTACGGTGTCAGTACCCGTCACCACAATGGAGGTGTACGGTGTCAGTATCCGTCACCACAATGGAGATGTACGGTGTCAGTACCCGTCACCACAATGAAGATGTACGGTGTCAGTACCCGTCACCACAATGGACACACGTTTTGGTGTACGAACTTAGCTTACCGTTTCAAATAAAGTTACGACCGAGAGCCTCACGCCTGAGAAGATCTCGACAATCTTCATTAGTTAATTAATACGCAACCAGTGGAAGTTTTCGATTAATTAAAATGTCCAAAAATCGATACTTTTTATGTTTGTTTTTATTAACATAATTAGTTTTACGGTCAACCAGATCCATAAACACAGTCATGTCACTATTTAATTTTCTTACTCCATATAACATCGATTTTTGCTGGCAGCAGCAAACGCAGCGCCGCGCCGGTATGTTTTTATTGATCGAGGCCTACGGCTCTGAGAATGCATGTGGGGTATTTTACTTCGTCGTGCATATGTTCTATATATGTATATATATATATATATATATATATATATATATATATATATATATATATATATATATATATATATATATATATATATATATATATATATATATATATATATATATATATATATATATATATATATATATATATATATATATATATATATATATATATATATATATAATGCCTCATCCGAAAGACACACGCAAAGTGGTATTAACGACATTGTTTTTAAGCTACTGTAGTTGCACTCCTAACCAGGTGACCTCCGTTGACCTTTCCGGTACTCAATCTGCCCAGCTACCGCGGCCCTGAAGGAAGAACAAGAGCTTATGGACTGACACCTGCAAGGCATGGATGAGGCTCATGAAATATGATGATCTACCCTGATGAAATACTACGGTAAAATACCATGGTGTTTTGAAACAGGTAAATGGTTTACCATACATTGTCATAGAAAATATGTGACAAAGCATGATATACCATTGATTACCATGGTAAACCAAGGTATACTGTATTCCTGCTTACATGAGGCACGGAATGCATTTACTGATTTATTTTTCTTGAGTACAGCACTAGGGGATATACATTGTCGTGATGTTGACAAATGAAGCAGTTTAAAAGTGTGCAGTGTTCTTGATATTGTTGAAAATAATGTGTTTTAATTAACATAAATGGAAAAACTGTGTGTTTCTATCCTTTTTTTCTGTATCTTGGATGCTATTTAATAGAAGAGGTAGACTTTGTATAACGCAACCTTTATCAGATTACTAGGACATCACGTGCTCTCGTGGTATTTGCCTTTTACTAGCGCAAGCTGCGTGGACCCAACGAATACTTGGCGAAATCGCATCTGGTGTCATTATGCTATTCAGATATTCCTGTACGTAGTTCTTGGCTACTTATATAGCCATTGACGACCTCGTAGGTTTGTAGTTATTGTATAACATTTACTATCATTTCCGACCTTAGCATCTTTCTGTCTTGAGTAGCAAATGGTTTACGCTGTGGTAAATTCCGTCTCGTGCATCACTCTGGTGTGGCAGTCTCTGTGCCGGTCAATTCCGTCTCGTGCATCACTTTGGTGTGGCAGTCTCTGTGCCGGTCAATTCCGTCTCGTGCATCACTCTGGTGTGGCAGTCTCTGTGGTGGTCAATTCCGTCTCGTGCATCACTCTGGTGTGGCAGTCTCTGTGGTGGTCAATTCCGTCTCGTGCATCACTCTGGTGTGGCAGTCTCTGTGGTGGTCAATTCCGTCTCGGCCATCACTCTGGTGTGGCAGTCTCTGTGGTGGTCAATTCCGTCTCGTGCATCACTCTGGTGTGGCAGTCTCTGTGGTGGTCAATTCCGTCTCGTGCATCACTCTGGTGTGGCAATCTCCGTGGTGGTCAATTCCGTCTCGTGCATCACTCTGGTGTGGCAGTCTCTGTGGCGGTCAATTCCGTCTCGTGCATCACTCTGGTGTGGCAGTCTCTGTGCCGGTCAATTCAGTCTCGTGCATCACTCTGGGGTGGCAGTCTCTGTGGCGGTCAATTCAGTCTCGTGCATCACTCTGGTGTGGCAGTCTCTGTGGCGGTCAATTCCGTCTCGTGTATCACTCTGGTGTGGCAGTCTCTGGCCCACTTGCTGCACGTAAAGGCGGTGGGCTGAGAATAATTTGCAGATTCATTTTATCGGTAGTTCGTCTTCTCAGTCAGTTGTGTGGATCATATCTCTTCTCCAATTCTGGTGCCCGACTTATCCATCAACCTCCAATGGCCTCGATCGTCGGCGGTTGTCTCCCAGCTGTTTGTGTTGACGCCCACCATCTTCATGTCATGTTTGCAAGTGCGTTTGTATCGCTGTCACGGCGCTGGCAGGCCTGTAAGCTGGAAACTGGTAGTGGGATCCCCGCACGAGGGCGGACTGGAAGTGATGGTAGTGGGATCCCCGCACGAGAGCGGACTGGAAGTGAGGGTAGTGGGATCCCCGCACGAGGGCGGACTGGAAGTGATGGTAGTGGGATCCCCGCACGTGAGCAGACTGGGAGTGATGGTAGTGGGATCCCCGCACAAGAGTGGACTGAGAGTGATTGTAGTGGGGTCCCCGCACGAGAGCGGACTGAGAGTGATGGTAGTGGGATCCCCGCACGAGAGCGGACAGAGAGTGATGGTAGTGGGATCCCCGCACGAGAGCGGACTGAGAGTGATGGTAGTGGGATCCCCGCACGAGAGCGGACTGGGAGTAATGGTAGTGGGATCCCCGCGCGAGAGTGGACTGGGATTGATTGTAGTGGGATCCCCGCACGAGAGCGGACTGAGAGTGATGGTATTGGGATCCCCGCACGAGAGCGGACTGAGAGTGATGTTCGCACATTGCTCGAGAACGACGACACTGTGAGGTCCTTCCAGATCCACCAGGCGGCCCTATTTAGGGATGCCCCACCTGCCCCAATCAGGGGACGTCCCAACAAAATGCGGGTAAAAGGTTCGTCCAACTAACCCTGGCTGGCACACCGCGGTCAGAGGGACTCTACTATACGTCGTCGAAAAACGCAGAAAAGCAGAAACGTACCATTGAAAGCTGGAATGTACGAATATTATTGGACTTGAACATTGGCAGAGCACGAACACGTACTGCATTGATTGCTTAGGAGCTCGGTCGTTACAGCACCGCTGCATTGTCAGAAATACGATTCGCAGATGCAAGTGAGTTGCATGAACAGGGATACACATTTTACTGGACAAAATGTGCGACGGATAAAAAAGGCACATCCGGTGTCGGTTTTGCTGTTGAAAAAGCATTGTTAGAGAACATAACACTGTATCTAATATAAAAATGTGCACATTAGAAAATGTGACAACTAAGAAATTAACAAATTAGGCATCCATATGTCATGACATTGTGTCAACTTACCTTCATTGTTTTAATGACATTGTCACCTTTTGTTGATCTTTCTTCGTGACAATTACTGCTGTGGTAATTGATGCAGTGATATAACAGACGTTTCATTATTCCAAATTTCCGTTTTTATACACTATAAACACAACATCAATCTTTAACAAGATTTAACAAGATTTGCCATCCAAGCCAAAGGCCCAGATGGCAAGTGGACAAGGAAGCCATTGGCTTATCGAGAGTCCAACAATGTTCACCTACTTATAACCCGCCCTCCTGATATATGTGTCAACCTTGTTTTTAAACATATTCACGCTGCTAGCAGTTACACAATCTGTAGACAGTTTGTTCCATTTATTTATTGTCCTCTGTGAGAACGAGTGCTTCCTGATGTCCAATCTACATTGATCCTTTACTAATTTTACCTCATGTCCTCTAGTTCTGCTATCCTTCTTGAGTAAGAAAAACATATTTCTATCAATATTTTCATACCCATTCAATATCTTAAAAACTTCAATCTGATCTCCTCTTAACCTCCTTGTCTCTAGAGTTGTTAAACCACATTCTTTCAGGCGTTCTTCATAACTAAGGTCTCTAAGTTCTGGAATCATTTTAGTTGCTCTCCTTTGTATGCGTTCAAGCGTATCTATATCCTTCTTACGATATGGTCTCCATGCTTGTATACAGTATTCTAAATGAGGTCTAACTATTGCTTTATAAAGAGGTATAATTAACTGTTTTCCCTTGTATGTTATATTTCTTCTAATCAATCCAAGAATTTGATTACCCTTTGAAGCTGCAATACCACACTGCTCTGAAACTTTCATATCAGCGCTTATTGTAACTCCTAAGTCCTTTTCTTTTACAGTAGTACTAAGAACAGTAGCTCCCATTTTATAGTTTACATTCAAGTTCCCATGTCCTGTATGTAGGCATTTACATTTCCCAAAATTGAACAGCATCTGCCATTTCTCAGACCATTTCACTAATCTGTCTAGATCGTTTTGTAAATATTGTTTATCACCATCAGTATTAACCTTTCTAAACAGTTTTGTGTCGTCCGCAAATTTCAGTACGTTACTTGTTATACTCTCGTCCAAGTCATTGATATCAATTAAGAATAATATATGTCCTAATACTGATCCTTGAGATACCCCACTCAAAACCGATTTCCAATTTGAAACTTCGCCATCTACTACAACTCGTTGTCTTCTGTCAGTCAGCCATTGTTCTATCCAGTCAGTTATGCTATCCCCGATACCATGGGCTTTTAATTTAAGTAGCAATCTTTCAAGCTTTCTGAAAATCTAAGTAGATAATATCTACTGGCGATCCCTCGTCTATCCACTTAGTGATTTCTTCCAAAAAACATAACATATTTGTTAAGCATGACCTCGCTTTAAGGAATCCATGTTGAGATGAATTTAATAATTTATGCTTAACGAGGAAGTCCACCATATGGTCTTTAATTAACCTTTCTAATAATTTACAAATCACTGACGTTAAACTCACTGGTCTGTAATTCTCTGACTTATTTCTCGAACCCTTTTTAAATAATGGTATGATGTTTGCTTCTTTCCATTCAAACGGAACAACTCCCTCTTTTAATGACAAGTTGAATACTCTTGCAAGTGGTATACTGATTTGATCTACTGTTTCTATTAGTAATTTTGGAGGAATCCCATCCACTCCAGGTGATTTGTTATCCTTCATTGCCTTTATTTTCCTAGCTACCAATTCTGGAGTTACAACTAACGGTCCTAAATAGTCAGATTTAGCCCCCTGAAATTTAGCATCAGCAACTGGTAATGAACTAATATCTTCTTTTGTAAACACTGAACTGAAGTAACCATGTAGGTCTTCCGCCATTAAAAATCCCTGTGATATTATATTTCCAGCACTGTCTTCTAGAGGTCCAACCTTGTCTTGTACGTTTTGTTTACTCCTGACATATGCATAAAAACTCTTGCTGTCAGTTTTTATGTTACATGCCAGTTTTTGCTCATAGCTTCTTTTAGATTGTCTGATTTCAGTTGTAGCTGCATTAAGTGCCTCTTTGTATTTTGCATAGTCTTCTTCCTTTCTGGTACGCCTATAAACCCTCCACATAGTTTGTTTTAGCATTATTTTTCTAATTCCTCTTTTGACAAGTGTTTCTTTCTACAACTTTTTCCTTGTTTTCGGAAGGGAACAAATTTATCAATGATACTCTCAATTTCATATTTTAGAATATTCCAACATTAAATTGCAGTCTTATTCATCAGCATGTTATTCCAATCTAGCTGTGCTAAGTATTTTCTCATATCTTTGTAGTTACCTTTGTGGAAGTTTCTCTTGTACGTTTTCTTATTTTTACTTTCTGATTTTACATTGATGTCAAAATGTATTTGATTATGGTCACTATTACCCAATGGTTCAAATATTTTTACATTGTCCACTAATTCTTTTTGTGATGACAAAACTATATCTAATACATTTTCTCCCCTGGTTGGTTCTAGTACGTGCTGAGTAAGAAAGCTATCCTGGATTAAACATAGAAATTGTTGATCCTCAATCCCTGTGCTATCTAGAGAATTCCATTGTATGTGTCCATGGTTAAAATCTCCCATTATGATACATTCCCCTTTACTAACTTCCTTTATAGCGTTTTTTATTTTTGTGTTGTCCTCTTCGTTTATGTTTGGACTTCGGTAAACTAATCCAATAGTTAATTTTGAATTTCCTGAAACAATTTTGCACCAAACAGCTTCATCGCAATCTGCTTCCCTTTCTAGTTTTATTTCATAAGCCTGAATAGATTCTTTAACATATAAAATAACTCCCCCGCCCCTTCTTCCTATTCGATCTTTCCTAAACATTACGTATCCTGTCAGTCCTAATTCAGCATCTGTTATATCTATGTTGGCCCATGATTCAGTTATACCAATTATGTGAGGGTCAATATCTTCTACCATAATGTTTAATTCGTTTTTCTTATTTACTATGCTTCTTGCATTTAAACATACGCATCTATAACCTTTTTCAGAGATGTTTTTCGGATGATTTGATATTGGTTTATCTGTGCTAGTGGCCTCTTGTTCTGCTTGAGACACCTCTAGGTAACCCCCCTGCACTTCTAGTTTAAAGAATGTTTACTTCCAAAAATATTTGTCATTGTACCCAAGTCGCTATATACTGCTGCTGAAAGTTTATCCGCGAATACTGCCGCCCCCTTTCCACTTAAATGAAGCCCATCCTTCATGTACATATCAGCCCTCCCAACAAAACTTCCCCATAAATCCACAAATCCAACTTCCTCTTCCCTACACATCCTCTGGACTAACATGTTAATTGCCATCCCCCGACAATTTCGATATTTATGACCCCTCCTGCCCATTACAGGTAAAATCCCTGAGAGTATTACCTGCTCAACCCGCGTCTGTTTTAGTGTTCTGACCAACTGCCTATATTTCCTAACTATGGCAGTTGTACCCTCCCTCTCTACGTTATTTGTCCCTACATGTACTAAAACAGATCCACCCTTACCCGAGCCTACGATGTTTTTTACCCTCTCAGTTATCGCCTCTATTTTGGCTCCAGGCAAGCAGACCACCACATCATCTCCCTTGTTTAAGACTCTGTCGGTCTTCCTAACTATTGAATCCCCCACAAACACCCTCGCTCTCTTCCTCACCCCCTCTATCACTGCTGCAGAATAACTCTTCCTTTCGATCCCCTCCATCACATTCTGTCCTGACCCCTTCCTTTCCGTCTACCCCACTCCCTTCTCCTTCCCTCCTGTCTCCCCTACTCCCCTCTCCATCACTCCGGTTGTTTTCCCTCCCGTCTCCCCCACTCCCTTCTCCTTCCCTCCTGTCTCCGGTACTCCCCTCTCCTTCACTCCGGTTGTCTTCCCTCCCGTCTCCCCCACTCCCTTCTCCTTCCCTCCTGTCTCCCCTACTCCCCTCTCCTTCACCCCGGTTGTCTTCCCTCCCGTTCCTTTCCTTCCCGTCTCCTTACGTCCTGTCTCCCTATCACCTGTCACCTTCCCTCCTCTCAGCTTCCTCCCAGGCTGAGGTGAGCTCTCCCTAGCATCTCTTGTGTCTTTCCCCACTTTATCGTCTACTGTTCCCTCACAGGAACTACTGGCACAACTCCCCTGTTCCCTTCCCACCATTGCCACAACGAGCAGCCTCAGCTCTTCCAACTCCACCTCTATTTCCTTCATCCTTGTGCATCCCCTACACTCAAAACTAAAACTATCTGCCTGGACCTCAGCCCAGGACTTCTCGCACCCAGACTTGACGAAATCTACCCAGTTACTACAACTGCCACAAATTAAGTGCCTTGTGGCCTTTAACTGCCATTTGCACGGGGCCATCATACAATTTAGTTTTAATTAGTTTGCTACGTTAGTTTTGAATAAGGCTGTTTTTGTGATCAAAAGGACACTTTAGGCTAAAAATCCTGCCACCTAGCGAATACGGAGAACACTGTGTAACAAAACAACGAAGTGAGTGTGTACTAATTTACGCTAAAATCCTGCTGTTAATTCCTTTTTACCGAAAACGTTGACTACCACTATGTCAGATATTACCTTATGTATGTAATTTAAGTAAATAAATCACTTTATCTTATATATATATATATATATATATATATATATATATATATATATATATATATATATATATATATATATATATATATATATATATATAGCTAATGTAAACGATAGCTCGATGCACGGGTTGAATGACCTGTAAACAAACTCCCTTTTATCACTCGTTGAGTTTGAATCCGGGAAAAAAAAATACTACCTCTGTTAACAACAACGGTTTCTTAATATATGTCTACAAGAAGTTGGTGAATAATATATGTATAATACTAATACTTATTCTAACCAATATTCACTGTTACTGACTATTCACTATGTTATCTAAATTTTCGAATTGTAAACACCCCTATTAACGCTCGCTGAATTCCCCGACAGAATCCGAAACTAACTTACTCTAAAATACTCCCTCTGACTAATAATTAACAAAACCTGTTTCCTAATATATGTCTACAATACGTTTGTGTATAATATATATGCAATAGTAATACTTATTCTATTTGATATTCCACGTATTTCTGTAAATGATCTACACCAAATTCAAGTCGCTGCACCAAGTCCAAGTAGCCGGAAACTCTACACTCCCCTTTCCCCAGCAAATATGATGCAGCAATGAGTCAACCTTAGACGACGTCAGATGACGCTCGCGTAGATTTAAGAAGATGCTGGCGTCGAAGTAGCAATATCAATGTTAACAACAATTAAGTACCATGTAACACGTCCGTGTCATAAGGTTATTCTTGTATATTATATATATATATATATATATATATATATATATATATATATATATATATATATATATATATATATATATATATATATATATATATATATATATATATATATATATATATATATATATATATTCATGTGATGGCTGCGCTGCGCGAGTTAACAATATATAGTTAGCTTTCTACTCACAAGATGTCAATATTGTCATCTGCTGTTCACTGAAATGTTATATGAATATCTATGCAAATATCAACCCAGTCTACACAGTTATCACCAATTGTAATTACTGGATTAAAAACTGCCAGAGTCTTGCTTGTTTTAGTGTATACTGAACCTGTTGTCGTTTATTGACATCTGACATTTCAGTGTCCAGTCTCAACATTATTGAAGAGTTTACAAGCAAACTTCAGGTGGTGTGATTTTTAACACTGTGATTTCAAATATTTGAACACAATAGAGCCTCCCTCCCTCTCTCTCTCTCTCCTCCCACTGCCTCGCTCCCTCCCTCTCTCTCTCACTCCCTCCCTCATTCCCTCCCTCCCCCTCCCTCCTCCCTCTCTCTCTCATACTATATTATATGCAACATTATAATATATATATATATATATATATATATATATATATATATATATATATATATATATATATATATATATATATATATAGAGAGAGAGAGAGAGAGAGAGAGAGAGAGAGAGAGAGAGAGAGAGAGAGAGAGAGAGAGAGAGGAGAGAGAGGGAGGGAGGGAGGGAGGGAGAGAGAGAAGGAGAGAGGGAGAGAGGGAGGGAGAATGATAGAGGGGGAGGGCGATAGAGAGAGAGAGAGTGGGGGACGGAAGGTGGGAGGGAGAGGGGGGAGAGAGAGTGAGTGACACAGAGGGGGAACGGAGGGGGAACGGAGGGAGAGGGAAATGGTGGAGGGAGAGAGAGGGAGGGGGACGGAAAGGGAGAGGGAGGGGAGAGAGTGAGAGACAGAGGGGGAGGATGCAGGGAGAGTGAGAGGGAGGGAGGGAGGGAGGGGGAGGTGAAGAGAGAGGGAGGGGGAAGTGGGAGATTGAGGATGGAGGGAGAGTGAGAGAGGGAGAGGGGGAGGAGGGAAGAAAAGGATGATACATCCTGTATCTGTCCGGACCACTTATTCTTGTGAACTTCTGCTTCAGATGTTGTTGCTCTGTCGGTGGCTCCCACGGCAGTGACCAAGCTTGGTCTTGGTTTCCCTCCCTCCTTTCTTCCCTCCCTCCTTTCCTCCCTCCCTCCCTCCCTCCCTCCCTCCCTTCCTCCCGGACTCAGCAGCGATATCACGTCTGTCACGTAAATTGAATGCATCAAACTACTCCTGCAGAGGTCAGGCCACAGTGCACTGGTGGCCATGTTTGCGTTTTGCTTGATTATAATAAAACTAGACCATACAAAATTCTTTAAAAAATCAAAGCCACCGCCAAAATGTCGTTGATATTCTGAACAAGCTGTCAAAATCACATACCTCCAACTGTTTTAATTAAGTCGCAAACACGCCTTTCCTAAATATTGGCAGTTTTTGCCATATATAAATATGCATATCGATGTTTCCGGAATGTCACCATCAATGTATCTGCGCGGCTGCGAATCCACAGCAACCTCTCACTGCCAAACGTGCGACATTTCGAAAGTTCCAACCTGACTGGCTGAATACAGTTACTTCTTGAGATTAAAATAGAAATAGGCTATGTTGCGTATTTCTTGTTATTCCGTCCATAAGCATCTGTGATAGTTTCATCAAGTAACTTATACATGTGATACCTCCTTACTTACCCGGGTATTTCACCTCTCCCTTCCTCGTTCATATACTTCCCACATATACGCCACTCCAAACCTCCGTCCTCACTCCCCTTTCCCCAACAAATAGGACACGTCATCGAGCCAAGTTAACTCGCCGTCATATGACGCTCCCATAGATTTAAGAAGCTGCTGGCGTCATAGTAACAAAATTAGCGATGTCAACAATTACGTACCATGTAAAAGGTTCGCGTTGTAAGATTATCCCTGTAAATTCCACAACGCAGAGACCGCCAGAGGGCGACGTTGCTCTGTCGCATCTGGTGATCTTACCTTGGCATATTCAACAAAAGTCCATTATCTGACGGCTCGTGTCTAGATCTTATCAAGTGTTGCGTTACAAGTTGTCATTCGGGTTCCTTGATGCTTCTCTCAGCTAGACATGTCATGTTTGTAGACATTTTATGTAATGCACAGGCGTCGACATCTACTCATGGAAAAGCGGGAAACATCAGGGAAAAGCGGGAAGCGTCCTCCTCCACTCAAGTTTCGAAAATTTTTAGCTGATTCAAATGTTTGTATATATATATATATATATATATATATATATATATATATATATATATATATATATATATATATATATATATATATATATATATATATATATATATATATATATATATATATATATATATATATATATATATATATATATATATATATATATATATATATATATATATATATATAATATATATATATATAGATATATAACGACATAACTCAATAAATGCCAATTGAGAAGATTAATGCATTCGAACATGTCTAGACATAAATATATAATGGTGTATTTGCTGAGAAACCAAGCAATAACTCATTCCCAAGTTCGAATGAATGAAACGCAATAACGTGTCTGGTTTGTATTTTCTCCTTACACATATACATTATCTATTTAGATTTCAGAAAACTTTTGACAAAGTGCCACATGAAAGATTACAACTTAAATTAAAATCCGATGGTATTGGGGATAGCATAATTGACTGGATAGAACAATGGCTGACTGAAAGAAGACAGCGTGTTGTAGTAGATGGGGTGGTTTCAAACTGGAAATCAGTTTTGAGTGGGGTAACACAAGGACCAGTATTATTCTTAATATATATATATATATATATATATATATATATATATATATATATATATATATATAAATGACGACAATATAACAGGCAACGTACTGAAATTTGCGGATGACACAAAAATGTTTAGAAAGGTTAACACTGATGGTGATAAACAACATTTACAAACCGATCAAGACAAATTAGTTAAATGATCTGAAAAATAGCAAATGTTATTACATTTTGGGAAATATAAATGTGTACATACGGGACACGGGAACTTGGAAATAAACGATAAATGGGAGATACTGTTCTAGGTACTACTGTAAAAGAAAAGTACTCAGAAATAAAAATAGTAATGATGATAATAACAATAATAATGATGATAATAACAATAATAATGATGATAATAACAATAATAATTATGATAATAACAATAATAATGCTGACATGAAAGTTTGAGAAAAGAATGGTATTGCAGCTTAAAATTGTAATCACATTATTGGGTTCATTATGAGAAACAACGTACATGGAAAAAGATACTTATGCCTATGTATAAAGCAATAGTTAAACCTCATTTAGAATACTATATATAAACGTGGATACCATATCGTAAGAAGGATATATATTGGCTTGAACGCATACAGAGGAGAGCAACTAAACGTATTCCAGAACTTAGTTATGATTAATGCCTGAAATAATGTCGTTTAACAAATCTAGAGGCAAGGAGGTTCAGACGAGATCAGATTAATTTTATTTTTAAATATTGAATGGGTATGAAACTATTTACATCAATACGTTTTTACTGAATAAAAATAGTAGAACTAGAGGACATGAGGTAAAATTAGTAAAGGATCAGTGTAGATTCGATATCAGGAAGTACTCGTTCTCACAGAGGAAAATAAATGAATGTAACAAATTGTCTACGGATTGTGTATCTGCTAGGAGCGTGAATATGTTTAAAAACAAGGTTGACACATATCCCAAGAGGGGGGTGACACGTAGATGGACATTGTTGGACTCTCTGTAAGCCAATGACTTCCTTGTCCACTTGTCATCTCGGCCTTTCGCTTGGATGGCAAATGTTGTTAAAATTGTTTAAGTCTTTTTACAAATCATGTGTATCAACGACAAATGATGGGACGATTTTCACTCACAAATAAATACCGGTTCACATTGAAAAATAATATTCATGCTGTACGATATATGCCTCCCCATCGTATCTTCTTCGGGACCGCTTACCACATTCAGACGTCGTCACAATAGGCGCTGTGATTGCTTAAATACCCAATTCGCTTTACCATTGGTCAACTTGTTAAACCATCTAGCGTCTCAACTGCTGGACAGTGACATATGCCAGCACTTCCTTGCCCAGTTAGTAAGTTAAACATTTGAACTCTTGGAGCTGGCCAAATCCAGGGTTCCCAGGTTTCCCACTCACTTCCCTAATTACGTTGACCTCCGAGTTCAGAGCAATTTAGCAAATGTCAAGGATTAAAGGGCGGAACATCGTATTCAATTAAGGGCGGACTAAAGGGGCTAAACTTTGTCATCAATCTTTGGCACCATATGTATTTTGTCCATATCCACTTGGGTGGTGTAACTATAATCTGTTGGAAACCTGCCTTTCTGTTGCTAATCTAGGCTTAATACATCGATTAAACACCTCTTAATGACTTAGTAATAATAGCTATTAAAAACTAATAAATAAATCTGGCATATACTTCACAGCTATGCGAGGTCATTCTTTAGTTACGTCCGTATGATGCGGTGATTACGTATATATTTATGTTGTTTGATTTTTTTCTACCTGAACATGGTAATAGCGACTGAGGGGTGTACACTCCTACTTTTTAAATGAGGCCTGTTTACTTATTCATAAGTATAATAAGCTCTTTTTTCCATATATAATAATATATACATTAATGAGTCTGTTTATATGTGTGTGTGTGTGTCTGTTGTGTATTATTCACGGCCGCATTTGTGGGCCGATTCGGACGAAAGAAAAGGCTATAGCGGAAGTTGCGGAATCATTTTGCTTTCTCTGTCATCGGTAAGATAATAATTATGCGTACAAATGCGCTGGACGCACGAAGTAATCAGGAATACATTTAAATTTATATTTTTTTATGTTCCATAGAAGTGTTTTATATATAGAAACGTCAATATATAGCATTACAATGTAACACTAGCTACATTGCAGTGACATTGTATTTATCCAAAGACATTGTTTTAGGAAAAAAGCTACATTACAGCAGCATTGTAGCGCAGTCCATAGTTGCCACTTGAAAAAAGACCTATATAATAATAATGTAGATCAGTACAAAATACCTATGGCTGCCTTTTCTCTTAGTGCAACGCCGGGAAACTCAGCTATTTTGTTTTACTTTTCGTATGTTGTACACTGCACACTGCTCTGAATGTTTCATGTCAGCACTAACCTACTTGCTCGCGTGTGCGTTCGTGCGTGCGTGCATGTGTGCGTGGTTGAGTGTGTGCGTGCATTCGTGCTTGCGTGCGTGCGTGCTTCGTGCGTTTAGGTATATTTCCCAAAATCGAATAACATATGCCATTTTTAGGCCATTTCATTAATTTGCCTGGATCATCTTGTCTTTCGTATGATGTACTACCATATGAAGTTGCAATTGCACACTCCTCTGAGTGTTTCATGTCAGCACTTTCGTACTTGCGTGCTTGCTCGCGTGCGTTCGTGCGTGCGTGCGTGCGTGCATACGTGCGTGTTTGCGTGCGTGCGTGCGTTCGTGCGTGTAGGTGTATTTCCCAAAATCGAATAACATCTACCATTTTTTAGACCATTTCATTAATTTGTCTGAATCAACTTGTAAATATTGTTTATATCCGTCATTTAAAAGTTTTTTATTTTCTTTCTATTTCTTAGACATCAGTACAAAATACCTATGGCTGCCTTTTTCTCTTAATGCAACGCCGGGTAACTCATGTATTATGTTATGTTTTTCGTATGTTGTACTACCTTATGAAGCTGCAATTGCACACTGCTGTGAATGTTTCATGTCAGCACTTACGTACTTGCGTGCTTGCTCACGTGCGTTCGTGCGTGCGTGCTTGCGTGCGTGCGTGCGTTCGTGCGTGTAGGTGTATTTCCCAAAATCGAACAACATCTGCCATTTTTAGACCATTTAATTAATTTGTCTGGATCATCTTGTAAATATTGTTTATCTCCATAATTTATATTTTTTTTAAATTTTCTTTCTATTTCTTAGTCATCTGCACATTGTAGTACCTTTCTTTTCATACCATCTCCAAGTCATTTTAGTTTAAGTAGTAATCTTTGATGTGGCACTTCATCAAAAGTTTCCTCATGAAACAATTGATGCATTAAACATAATATACGCAAAATACAACGAAATATTCCAGGATACGGATTTATTGATCAATACAACTCTTCCGAATTCTATATTTTCAACATGGCCGTTCTCAATAAGCAGCCACAACCCGAATCAGGATTTGCCGGTTGCTTAGTACCTTCTGGAATGGTAATTGAAGTATTGGTAACATTTAGCGAAGCCACGTCGGTCACACTGGCAGCAGCAACATACATTACAAGAACTGTGATGGTAGTCGTAACTGTATGTTGTAACCTGGCATGTACAACACCCGTACCTGCATTTTACATTGCAGGTTTTCACTGAAACCAGAGAACATATCAGTTTATTATCACACTTTAATGCACGTCCTATACAAATATTTTCGTGGACTTCGAAATCAGTGTATATTTCTGATTCACTCAATACCTGCACAGCTAATTTCAATTGATGAACATCACTCCCGCCAACTGAACAGTTCGGTATATACGATACTGGCCAATATGGAGTAAAATGCATGCGGAAAGATAAGTATTATACCTGATTCAACATTTCTCCGGATATTTATTATTGTTAGACCACCTTTTGTAAAAGTGTAAAAACATAACGTGAACCAAATTGTGAACATTATACGAATTTTAAAAAATACGTAGATTCTAGATTGAGGAAGCAAATTGTTTGTACAAATATACATTAATATATGTTCGTGTTGTATGTATGTAATGTCAGTACGACATTATTTACTGCCTTTTCTACGATCATAAACAAACACAAAAAGCGTTGGACGAAACACAAAAATATTTTTTTATAATGGATATGTTCTTCAATTACTTTGCCAGAATGAACATGGTAATAGTATAATTAACATATCCTTCAATTAGTTTGTAATTATCATGAAAATACTCACAACAGGATCCGCTACCCCATCCACTGCTAAACGCCTCTGTGAGCGTCGACAAGGCGACGATCATAACGACCATAACGACTGTCAATTTGAGAGCGTTCATGCTGGAAGATGAAACGTAGCATCTTTGTGACATTCACAGATTTTCCACGATCGACACACGGTGCATTCTTAATGAAGACAATTGAAATACATAACGACAATGTCAACATCCAAAGAAAAGAAAAGTTCACATAAGCGAGAGGATAATATTGCAGAAACCAGCTGTGCCATGTAAAAGGAGTGCACTGTAACTTGAATTTCACTCGGTGGATTTGTGTAAATTTGTGTACAATACTTAATTCAATATGTTTTTGTGATCAATTTCGCAGAATTATTCTTTATCTGAAGAGTTCGAAAGTGGCACACATTTAAAAAAAAAACAGTTGAACTTCATCAACCGTATGTAATTAACATGTGATCTGTCATGGAGCTGTCCAGGAAATATAGATTTGGAATAGTGTGACGTTTACATGACATCCGCAAATAAGCAATTACTATGAGGCAGCGTGTTAAACATCATTAAACTGTTACAAACATGCAATTATACTTACATGGAATGAAATTCTTCAATGTCCTGTGGTCTGTGAACAGCACTGACGGCAAGAGATGATGAACAGGTAAAACGCTTTGCCTTTATATAGTGAGTTCTGGCTTGTGCGTGTGTACAACATGACACGAAGGTTACGGGGTCTTTCTTTTTATCGAAGCAATGTTTTTGTTTTCCAGTGCGTCATACCTGCAAGGGAGCATTTAAAAAAAAAAACATTTTTTCGTCTGATGAATCGACGCTGTATCTCCTGCTTTGTTCGAGAAGTTTCTTCTGTTCTCAAAAAGGTTGTTCTCACTTTATTGAAGGCGATCTGGCGCGAAGCGTTTCTTTGTGTTTTTTTGTGTTTTTCATTGCATCGCAACAAGCTGGACACAACTGTTTTTTGAAAGCATTTTTGAGTAATACATTTTACAACGTATGGTTTTTAATTTCGACAGTATATCTGGAAAATGCATCGCGATGTTTTGTTTGAAGACATCATACGTATACTAAAGGTGTTTGTACCTTTCAATGTAAATATCATATAACATTTGAAGATTATATTAATTTGTTTGTGCTGACAATGAGGAGACAGTTCCATCGGCTGGTGTCCTGAATCATGTGCATCGGTAAGAGCTTCGCGTGCATACATGCGTACCGCTCTTCGATATTGTGTGTCAGTAATAAAACTCAAGCATTTCGTTGATGTAAACATGTGTGGTGCATTTGCTTTGCCTGTTGCTGCGTTGTATTTCACAGAGCAATGTTTCACAACCATCTTAGTCTAACCGGCCACTTTCTCAGTTGCTACTCCTTATCATCACTAGGCTTTTTGAAGTGTGAAAATATATGTCTTTATTTACCCAATAAGTGTGATGTGTGTTTAGATATTTCTAGTTTCCGTGCATATGACAAACATCGCGTCTATTTTTTTTCAAGGATGGTATACTGGCAATTTTTTTGAGTGCCCCCAAGAAAACCGCTCTGGATTTTTAAATTGCTATCATATTCCCAATTTTTTAAAACAGTAGATTATTTGCAAGATGGTATTTAGTGTTGTAGTGACGCATTACACAGTTTCGGCCGATGTGTTTGTTCCAGCGTACTTTACTCATGAAAATGTACTCGGCCCCAGGTCTGATATAATCTGTGATGTGCACTAAGAGTGCATTGTTCATTAAATTTCGCTCAGCGGTTTGTTGCCAGGTTTTGTAGAATACTGATATCTTTGTGTGAACAATTGTCGTAGAATTTCTTTATAATTTAAAACTTGTATGCGATTTATGTGAACCTGCCGCATCATATGAAATTCATAGGATGTGTCTTGTATTCCAAAGAAAAAATAGCGTTTGCCGTTAAACAGAGTTTTTGCTTGCCAAGGCGTCATATCGTCTCCTGCTGTGTTCGAGATGCGTGTCCTGGTGTGACGTAGGTTCTTCTAATTTTTGTTGAAGGCGACTTTACGCGAAGTGCGATTGACTTGTTTGGAGTTTAATTTCTTGCATGAACTGACACCCGCTGCTTTGTGAACCTGTATGTGAACTTATACTTTTCTTCATGTTATAGTAGATTTTGTTACAGCATTGCCAGTATTTTGACGTAATAAATACGTTTGGTGTACTTGTACGGATTTTGTTTTGTTTTACTGCATCGATAAAAGTAGCAGCAATCGAAGGAAACTGGAACATCGTTGGTTAAAGGCAATTATGTTTTATTAGTATTTGTTTCACATGTTTTGATAAAATGATCTTACCAAAGTCATACCAAAGCTGTTTGTACATTTTAATATTGTTTAAGTATAAATAGTTTTATAAATAGGGCTGTTGCCATAGTTCATGTGCATAGATGAGAGTTATATATATATATATATATATATATATATAATATATATATATATATATATATATATATATATTATATATATATATATATATATATATATATATATATATATATATATATATATATATATATATATATATATATTATTATTATATATATATATATATATATATATATATATATATATTTGTTTCCATGATATTACGAGCTGGTGCATGGATTTAAGACAGTTGTCCATTGCAAAGTAACACATGGATATGTTCGTATTGCAAACGATTTCCAAATAAAAGTATATGTAAAACCAGGGAAGTAATAACGCTCTGGAGATTTATATTGCTGCCATTTTCCAAACAGATCAAAATTAGATTAGTTGCAGGATGGTATTTTCTGTCATCATACACTGCGTTACCAACACTAATCCACTACAGTTCACTACCAACACTAATCCACTACAGTTCATCTGCCCCCACAAGCTTTCAGCGCGCCCTAACACATCAAACACAATTTAGCCTCTTTCGTGACACAATTCGATGGAACTCACGTTGAGGACAACAGTGTTAGGGTATTGATTATTTGTAAGCGCTGAATTCCAATCGCATTAACCTCCAGTCGTATGATAAATCGTCTGTCATGCTTTTCTGGAGAGTTATTTCCGTCAATGACTGCTCTCTGTTGAGAGGCATCAGTAAACCATACAACTTGCGTGTTGTACGATTGGTTAGCTGCTGTTTTGCATTGATCTAATTTATACAGTTTTAGGTGTACTGGATACATTGACGTCTTCGTTTTTGGCCGAAAAGGGCATCCTCGTACACAAAGTTATTATTGTTTCCCATTGTCTCTGATCAATTACACATATGTTTGAAGAAGCTTATGTATTTGCACCTTCGTTCCAGCACGGATCACTGTAGATCGCTGGCGGTGATCGCGGGTGAGGATCGATGGCCAATGAAGAAGAGACTTGAATTGACACTGCAGTACGCTAAATATGGAAGTCATGTGAACGATATGATGCGTCACAAAATAGGAAACATTGTTAGCTGGTCATCTCTACATATAAAACAAGGTCATCCTACTTATAGAAAACAAAATCGAGCAAATTGAGATTGTAATGTCAAGTGATGGGACGAAGATTCTGTTCTAGAGTTCGAGCAAGTAGATGACTGGAAAGAGACATAGAGCTACGGCCAGTTAACGTTGGCTCATGAATGTCAGCCGTCGCATGGAGGAAATGAACACCAGTGTCAAAAAGGTTGTAAGAACAGTAAATAACCGTACAGAATGGAGGGGGTTAATGTATTGCTTCCAAGTTAATAGGCAGTCTTGTGTCACAAGATATATGTTGAGCAGTTGAATACTGGCATGAAGTCTTTTCAAAAACCTCTGGGCATTATTCATATATAATGAGTTGGTGTTTTTGTACCACGGGTTCTCTCAAGCGCAAAACTCTTCCCTTTCGTTACATTTATGCAGACGGGTTGTCCCACCCTTTCCACGTCACTGTGCATGTTCACATATCTAAATTACGTGGATGTTGGTCAGTAACAAAACATGCATATTAAATAATGTGGTGTATAGCGATAAAGAATCTAGATCATGATATGATATGTCGGAATTGTGCCACAGCATTCTTGTTGACGATACGTGTACGATATGCTATGTTCATAGATAAGACATGTTTGAAGATTGTAGAACGACACACATATTGGAGCATTTTTCAAGCATTTTGCAAAAATAAACGGTCCTGTAATTTAGCATTTACAAAACACATATATCCGTTCTACTTATATACACATGTGCGACACAATTTGTTTCAGTAATTAATACAGATTAATGTGTTTCTTGCATTTGTTTTTCACATAAAAAGAGTGTGGCTTGAAACATGAGGAAATGTACTTTTTATTGAAGTACGTCACACAACCGTTTTCATACAATGTTTCATAATCTGCTTACGTCTACACAATAAAGTAGTTTGTGACTGCGTATGTCTGTCTGTTTGTCTCTACGTATATTTGTATGTCTGTCTGTTGTCTGTATGTATATACGTCAGGCTGTCTGGGGCGTACCAGGTGGTCCATAATGGTGGTACGAACATTCAAACATAATGGTGGGTTTACGTCGAAAGAACCAACGTGGGCGTTTTACGTAAATTTCGTAACGCAGAAGAATAACTCCGTGCAATTGTTAATAACCCTTTGCCTGTTTCAACCACTGTTACGTGATCTACGTCAAACGTCCAAACGTCGTGAAATCGGCAGTTGTACGTGATTTATGGACGTGAAGTTGTCATTGCCATTGGCACAAGTTCTTGCCTTTTCTCCCGAGCACCACCGGAAAACTTGGTTAGTTTGTAATAAAACGTATTGACGAATTGATAATGTGTTACACAAAAGCAATTTATTGCATATGAGTAAACAGGTCAAACGCTAACGTCATACAGCTTGCTCTGGTTGATGTGTTCGTGCTTCATGGCAGTAAACTGACGGTATCTTTCTTCTAATCGAAAGAAGAAGAAATGCTTTGCTTTTTATTATGCCATTATGAACCAGACGTGTTAGATAGAATGTTTTTGCTTGTCTTGCCAATGCTTCATACCTTCTAGCGGGTCCATAGTGATGGTTCGCACATTCAAACACATTTGGGTGTCTACGTCGAAGGAATCAACATGGGCGTTTGATGTAAGGTTCGTAACTTAGAATGATAGCTATGTGCAATTGTTGGCAACGTGCATTTCTCTCGTACACCGCCGGGCAACTCGACTAGTTTTTAATCAAACTTAGTAATGAACTGATAATGTGTTACAAAAAAGGAATTTATTACATATCAGTAAACATAAAGGTTAAACGCTTCGATGTCCTATGGCGACTTCTGGTTTATGTTAAGGTTTCTTTCTTCTACTCGATAGAAGAAGACATGTTTTGCTTTATATTGTTATATTGTGAACCAGGCTTGTTAAATACAATGTTTTTTGGCCAGTGCGTCATTCCTTCTAGGGTAACTATTTCAAGACGTTTATCATCTGACACGCCGTCTGGGGTGTCATATAATGTTATGGGTCCACAAGTTACTGCATATAATGCACCACAACATAAGTACTGAAATATGTGTCCATATATGTATTAGTCATATGTCTAAGGTAACCCTTCAAACAAGTTGGCTGGCTGTCCCAGAGTTTAATACAGGCATACACAAATATGCCGATACATTTCGTTATCACATGCTCGCTTCGCCATAATATCTGCCACAAACCCTGTTTTATAAGCAAAAAAAAATGTTGTATTTGCATTACCGAGTAGTTTGTCTTCTCACAGAGAGTAATGCAACACTTAGTAATTTATCTTAAAGAAAGGTACGTCTTGCCGAAATAAACCAATTGCCATGTATCGGCTTGTGGATGGGATACTGATTTCCACTGAAAACGGGAATGTTGAATTTGAATTTGGGGTGCTGATAGAAGACTGATTCACGACCGCAACACAACACTGGTCGGTAGACTTCACTCAATTTGATCGTATCGGTACAAAGCGATCCCAAATTAATCATTATATTATGTTGTTAACACACATTTGAAACAGTTGTTGGTATGACCCCATCTATGAGCAAATGTCAGCTTTGCTCTACGGCAGGAAGTTTAAGTACGTCAATAGCGAAGGGCTAACATATGCTCTAATCAAACATCAAAGGTGGGAGAGGAAGAGAACCAATCTAAGTGTACGTATTCACCACAAAAGAAGCTCCCATGTGATGAAATGTTTACACCAACTGTTTGCACATATTATCTCGTTTATGTTTGCACAATCCAATCTGTTGAATATATTATACATGTGTTTGTTATTCTACTTTCTTAATGTTAATGCTATGCTATAATAATCATGTTCATGAACAGTAATAATACCACCGAACATCTAAGGCGCCTACATCCTCATAAAACTGAGCTCAGAGGCCCAACAAAAACAAAATCATTAAGCATTATCAACGGCATGGAAGCACACAAGTCATTATCAGAACGAGGGACAACCGAAGATATATGGCAGAAAAGCAATTTGGAATAACTATGTATTGAGTTTTTCTCGGAAGATAGCTGTGATTTCATATGTTTTCAATGTGATGGGGAGTTCGTCCAAGACCGTAGGCGCAGTGACAGAGAAATTTGCTCGTTTGCACAAATTAAGTATAGTTTAATAAAACACAAGTTATTGTGAAATGGCTGATTTGAGCTGCCTATGGATATTTGAAAGAAGCAGGAGACCAGACAAGTAAGAAGGTTGTTGTTTATGTAGAGTACAATGTGTAAGAGTGGACAATTTAACATATATTAAAAAGTAACAGTAAGCCAGTGTAACTATCTAAGTTGTGGAAGTGATGGTGAAAACCAAGGCGTTATACTAGAGTGTAAGAAAGAAATCGTATACCACACCGACACAGTAATAAGCATTTATGGTGAAATAAAGGAGTTGAAAGACAGGAAAAAAATATATTTAATAATTGTCGCCGACGAAAAAAGTAAAAGTGATAAGTAAATGTTTGCATTATTACTTTAAAATTGAATTAAACTTAAAATAATGGTCGTCAATAATCTACTAAACTCATATATATCTGGATGAATTGATGTATGTGTGCATTTATGCATATGTGAATGAGTGTGTGTGTGTGTGTGTGTGTGCGTGCGTGCGTGTGTATGTGTTATATGTGTATTGTGTGTTATATCCGTGCTTCTGGGTTTGTCGAAGGAAACATCTCACATGGCCTGAACATTGAAACATGAATTGTTATTTAATGTTATTATATTGTTATTTGACCACGTCATCGTTTTTGGCCGAAAATAGCGTCGTGTTTCACAAAGTTTTACAGTATTTTCCATTGTCTTTGATACACCTATGTTTGAAGTATTTAATGTATATGCACCTTCATTCCAATATGGATCACTAGATCGCTGGAGGTGTTCGCGAAGATGTGAGGATCGAAGGTCAATGATGAAAAGACTTGAAAATCGAACCACAGCAATACATATGGAAGTCACACGAATGATATGATGCGTCGTCAATAATCTACTAAATTCATATATATCTGGATGAATTGATGTATGTGTGCATTTATGCATATGTGAATGAGTGTATGTGTGTGTGTGGAGGGTGTGTGTGTGTGTGCGTGTGTGTGCTTTTATGAGTGTGTGAGTATGTGGGCGTGCGTGTGCGTGCGTTTCTGTGTGTATGAGTATGTGTTGCGTGCGTGCGTGCGTGCGTGCGTGTGTGTTTGTGTGTGTGCGTGTGTGTGTGTTATTACATGTGTGTTGTGTATTGCATCCATGCTTCTTTAAATGACGTGGATGCTGGTCAGTAACACAATATGCATTATAAGTTATGTATTGTGTATTGATAAAGAATCTATATCAGCCGATATATATGGCGGAATGTTGCTTGTTGTCGATACGTGTACGATACCTTAAGTTAATGTACTGTACATGGGTTGTGGAAATGGGAGGTGTGTGAAAGGAGAGCCGATGTACAAGGGTTCTGGAAGAGGATGGGGATGGATTGGGACACTGGAGCACATAGTCTATGGACGACTGTGGATGTGAATGTGGACTGATGTATAAGGGAGGTGGGAAAGGGTGGGAATCGTACATAATGGAAGATGTTACTGTATTGCTTTCAAGTTAACAGGCGGTCTTGTGTCACAAGAGATATGGTGAGCAGTTGAACAGTTGAACACTGGTATGAAGTGTTTTCAAAAACCTCTGGGCATTATTAATAATTCCCTTTTGTTGAACCTTAGCATGACGTAGTTTGAAACACCTCTGGGCATTATTCATATGTAATGAATTGCTGTTTTTACACCACGGGGTTCTATCCAGCGCAAAACATTTCCCTTTTGTTACAGTTATGCAGACGAGTTCTCCCGCTGTTTCCATCTTATTTTACATGTTCATTATTCTAAATGACGTGGATGCTGGTCAGCAACACAATATGCATTTTAAATTATGTGGTGTGTATTGATAAAGAATCTACATCAGCCGGTCTATATGGTAGAATGTTGCTTGTTGTCGATACGTGTACGATACCTTATGCTCATGTACTGTACATGGGTTGTGGAAAAGGGAGGTATGTGAATGGAGAACCGATGTACAAGGGTTCTCGAAGAGGGTGGGGTGGGATTAGGACACGGGAGCACATAGACTATGGACGACTGTGGATGTGAATGTGGGCTGATGTATAAGGGAGGTGGGAAAGGGTGGGACGTGGATGTGTACGAATCTTCATAGGAAATTGTCAACCTATGTTCTGAAAATTAACATTTCAATATTGGGAAGCTATATGGTGTCAACAATAAAACAATAGGTCTTTGTGTTTGATAGCGATATGATGTCTCACTTGTAATGACCCAATACAATATGATATATTTGAAGATTATTCTGTATTGAAAGGCTTCATTTAAACAGTTCGCTGCCAACACAGATCCTCAGGACGGAAAAATGCTGGTGCATAGTTCAAGTATTTGTTTACAAACTTACACGATCGTGTAATTTAAAATGCACAAAGCACATATTTCCTTTCTACTGATATGCACATGTTATGCACCATTTGTTTCAGTAATGAATGCGTCAAGTTTTTACTGCCACTGTCAAAAACTCCTGGGTTGTCTATGGTGCACCGCCGGGCAACCCGGCTGGTTTGTAACAACACTTAGTAATGGACTGATAATGAGTTGTTAAAAGTAATTTATTACATAGGAATGAACTGGTAAAACGCTCTGATGTCATATAGCTTGCTCTGACGTCATATATAGCGTGCTCTGACGTCATATAGCGTGCTCTGGTTTATGTGTATGTGCTGCACGACAATAAACTGACCGTTTCTTTCTTCTACTCGAAAGAAGAATAATTGTTTTGCACATCAAGCACAAAACACATCCCTTTTGTTGAACCTTAGCATGACGTAGTTTTAAACATCTCTTGGCATTACTCATATGCAATGAATTGGTGTTTTTACACCACAGGGTTCTATCAAGCACAAAACACTTCCCTTTTGTTGAACCTTAGCATGACGTAGTTTGAAACATCTCTTGGCATTACTCATATGTAATGAATTGGTGTTTTTACACCACGGGGTTCTATCAAGCACAAAACACTTCCCTTTTGTTGCACCTTAGCATGACGTAGTTTGAAACATCTCTTGGCATTACTCATATGTAATGAATTGGTGTTTTTACACCACGGGGTTCTATCAAGCACAAAAACACTTCCCTTTTGTTGAACCTTAGCACGACGTAGTTTAAAACATCTCTGGGCATTACTCATATGTAATGAATTGGTGTTTTTACACCACGGGGTTCTATCAAGCACAAAACACTTCCCTTTTGTTGAACCTTAGCATGACGTAGTTTGAAACATCTCTGGGCATTACTCATATGCAATGAATTGGTGTTTTTACACCACGGGGATCTGTCAATCTGCGCAAAACACTTTTGTTACAGTTATGCAGGCGAGTTTTCCCGCTGTTTTCATTTTATTTTGCATGTTCATTAATCTAAATGACGTGGATGTTGGTCAGTAATCCAATATGAAATTAAATTATGTGGTGTATATTGATAAAGAATCAACATTAGGCGGTCTTTTGGCGGAATTTTGCCTGTTGTCGATACATGTACCATACCTTATGTTGATGTATTGTACATGGATGTGAATGTGGACTGATGTACAAGGGAGGTGGGAAAGGATGGGACGTGGGTGGGTACGCATCTTCATAGGAAATTGTCAACCTATGTTCTGAAAATTAAAATGTTAAATATATATGGAAGCGATATGGTGTCAACAATAGAAAATATGTCTTCGTGTTTGATAGCGACATTTTGGATAATGCCTCACTTGAAATGCCCAATACGATATGATGTATTTGAAGATTGTCTTCTTTTGAAAGGCTTCATTTAAAACAGTTCGCTGCCAACACAGATCCACAGAAAGGGACACATGCTGGTGCATATTTCAAGTATTTTTACAAAATTACACGGTCCTGTAAATGAAAATATGCAAAGCACATATTTCCTTTCTACTTTCATGTGATACACCCTATTTTTCAGTAATGAATGCGTGAAGATTTACTGCCATTTGCAAACCTCTTGCATTTTCTACGGTGAACCGCCGGGCAATCCGGCTAGTTTGTATCAAAATTTAGTAAAGAATTGATATTGTATTGTAAAAAGTAATTTATTACATAGGAGTAAACAGGTCAAACGCTCAGACGTCATATAGCGTGCTCTGGTTTATCCGTATGTGTTGGATGACAATAAACTGACGGTTTCTTTCGTCTACTCGAAAGAAAAATAAAAGTTTTGCTTTTTATTATGCAATTATGAACCAGACGTGTTAAGTACAACGTTTTGCTTGCGAGTGCGTCATTCCTTCTACGGTAATTCTTTGTAGACGTTTATCATCATCTAGTCACAAGATGACCGTGTTAAAAAACGCTGTCATTTACGGGACTGTTTCTCTCTCTCTCTCTCTCTCTCTCTCTCTCTCTCTCTCTCTCTCTCTCTCTCTCTCTCTCTCTCTCTCTCTCTCTCTCTCTCTCTCTCTCTCTCTCTTGTATACATAGCTTGTCATCTCTACACATAAACAAGATTATCTTAATTATAGAAAAAACTAGCAAATTTATATGGTAAAGTTATGTGATGGGACGAAGATTCTGTTCTAGAGGTGGCATTGAGCATGTAGATGGCTGGAAAGAGACAGAGAGTTAGGTCCAGTTTCGACAATGTCTGCCGTCGCTTGGAGGAAAATAACACAAGTGTCAAAAAGGTTGAAAGAACAGAACAGTAAATAACCGTACAGAATGGAGGAGGTTAATGTATTGCTTCCAAGTTAACAGGCGGTTTTGTGTCACAAGAGATATGCTGAGCAGTTGAACACTGGTATGAAGTTTTTCAAAAACCTCTTTTTTGAAAAAAACGAGCAACCCGGTTAGTTTGTAACAAAACTTAGTAATGAACTGATAATGTGTTGTAAAAAGTTATTTATTACATAGGAGTAAACAGGTCAAACGCTCTGACGTCATATAGCGTGCTCTAGTTTATGCGTATGTGTTGCACGACATTAAACTGATGGTTTATTTCTTCTACTCGAAAGAAGAATAAAAGTTTTCCTTTTTATTATGCTATTGTGAACCAGACGTGTTAAGTACAACGTTTTTGCTTGCTTGTGCGTCATACCTTCTACGGTAATTCTTTATAGATTTTTATCATCATCTAGTCACAAGATGATCGTGTGAAGAAACGTTGTCATTTACGGGACTGTTTCTCTGTCTTGCACAGCTTTTCATCTCTACAGATAAAACACGATCATCTTAATTATAGAAAAAAACAGCAAATTAAGATGGTAAGGTCATGTGATGGGAAGAAGATTATGTTCTAGCGGTGGCATTGAGCATGTAGATGGCTGAAAAGAGGCAGCGAGTTAGGGCCAGTTAACATTGCTTCAACAGTGTCAATAATGTCAGCCGTCGCTTGGAGGAAAAGAACACCGGTGTTAAAAAGGTTGTAAGAACAGAGCAGTAAATAACGAACAGAATGGAGGAGGTTAATGTATTGCTTCCAAGTTAACAGGCGGTCTTGTGTCACAAGAGATATGCTGAGCAGTTGAACACTGGTATGAAGTTTTTTCAAAAACCTCTGGTCATTACTCATATCTAATGAATTGGTGTTTTTACACAACGGGGTTCTATCAAACGCAAAACATTTCCCTTTTGTTACACTTATGCAGACGAGTTTTCCCGCTGTTTCCATCTTATTTTGCATGTTCATTAATCTAAATGATGTGGATGCTGGTCAGCAACACAATATGCATTTTAAATTATGTGGTGTGTATTGATAAAGAATCTACATCAGCCGGTCTATATGGTGAAATGTTGCTTGTTGTCGATACGTGTACGATACCTTATGCTCATGTACTGTACATTGGTTGTGGAGGTATGTGAATGGAGAACCGATGTACAAGGGTTCTCGAAGAGGGTGGGGTGGGATTAGGACCCAGGAGCACATAGACTATGGACGACTGTGGATGTGAATGTGGACTGATGTATAAGGGAGGTGGGAAAGGGTTGGACGTGGATGTGTACGAATCTTCATAGGAAATTGTCAATCTATGTTCTGAAAATTGACATTTCAATATTGGGAAGCTATATGGTGTCAACAATAAAACAATAAGTCTTCCTGTTTGATAGCGATATGATGTTTCACTTGTAATGCCCAATACAATATGATATATTTGAAGATTATTATGTATTGAAAGGCTTCATTTAAAACAGTTCGCTGCCAACACAGTTCCTCAGGACGGGACAAAAGCTGGTGCATAGTTCATGTATTTGTTTACAAACTTACACGGTCCTGTTCTGTACTGACAGCGGAATTTCCCCAGTGTGTAAATGGGGACTTGCAAAGGAAACGCACATGATTTGCAGGCTCCGTCACCCAGGGCAAAATGTTTCTTTAGCTAAACTCGATACATTGATCAAAAGTGACAATTCATACTCAACTCCACATGGAGAGTCCGAAGTTTTTCATACCCCAAGACGTGCTGACATCTGGCGAGTAGTGAAATAACAACAAATAATTGGCTTCACAACAAAATCGCTGCAGTTGATCGTCGGTAGTTACATTAACGATTAACAATTCCACCACACCTGTCATGTCACGATTGTCCTTCCTGGCGGCATCGTGGCCTGGCAGATAGTGGGTGTCGCATAATCATAAAACGGACGTGGTCTAGCTGTCCACGGCATATTGTCGTCTCTGCTCATGCTGTCTAGAGATCACATGCGTGCGCATTTTATTCTTCCCATGCCATGGTTACTCGGTGAAACGTTGGGCCGCCGGCATAAATTCTCTGCCGAATGCTGAGGCATCGTCAGCGTTGGCTCACTGGACGATCAACTGACCCGACAACGCCGCCTGGTGTCCAGTGACCATCATGGATGGCGTGACACCGGTGTCAATGTTTGCCGCAGCATGCAGTCCGAGCATCAACCAAGATAACTCAGCAAGCCAATCTGCTCGGCCAAGCAGACTGGCGCGTAGTGAGTTTTTCAAACACCGATGCATCCGCTCAACGTTGCCGTTGTGTTGCGGATGATAGATGGTTGTTGGGTCGCGCGCGATTCCCATCCAATGGCAAACCTCCAGCCACAGGTCTGAGACGAACTGTGATTCACCACCTGGTGTCATTATGTCGGGTACGCCCCATCTGGTGATCGTCTGACGCACCAGCACTTTTGTACATGAGTTTGCGTTCGCCGCTTCTCCGCGCATCGTCATTTGAAATACTTCTGTCCAGCCATCTTGAAAGAAGTCCATATCACAACTGGGATGAACGACGTCGGTCACGATCATGTCGTGAGAGCACTTTCGATCAAGGAGTCTGAAGCTAACCATGCGCCGGTAGAATGTGTGGTGGCGTTGCCCGTTTGTAGAAGATAAGACTATTATGATACATTTATAATGCTTCGTGTATCCGGGTTAAAAACCTGCTTAAAGGCCCTAACAAGATGCTAAATAATTGAAAATAATTGAAAAGCTAAAATAAAACGTGGCTAAAAGACAGGTAAACTTGAATACATTAATACATTAAGTGTCTACTCTTATCACACAAATTGCACGTCCACAAAAATAAAAAAAAATATTACATTAAGTGTCTACAGTCCATATTTCCATGGTAATTAAAGTCTTGTAGACACCTTCCTTAAATAGACGACTGGACATTTTGAAAGACTTGACATCAAACGATTATTTTCATCTGTGATGTGGGTGAAAGGATTTACTTTCAAAATGGCAGATATATGTATATTAACGAAGTTAAAATTTAATATATTTAAGATCGTTGCATAAAAAAAACTATATTTTGACATCAACTTGGTGGCTTTAGGTTATGTAGTTCTTAAGTTATGAAATAATATGCTCTTGACTGGCGCCATCTTTATAAATGGCGAATATATGAATGTCGGCGAACGTCAAATCGAACATTATTTGAAATCGCTGCCCACAAATATAATAATATAATAAATACATGCAAATTATGGCTCTATGTAACGTAGTCTCTAATATATAGTGACATTTGTATTGACGACCGCTATCTATTAAAATGGCGGATGTGAATGTCGGAGAAGTTCCAAAGTAAAATATTTGAAATTTTTGACCCCTAAAACCTATACACTGACATCACAATTATGGCTCTACGTGTCACAGTTATTAAGATATGGTGAAATTTAATTTGGCAGCCATTAAAAAAAAAAATTCTGCCATTTCAGATCGCAGCAAATTCTGGAGTACCTTAAATTTTCAAAATGGTTCCCTTGGTATAAAATACATGTGCCAAGTGTTTTACTTTTATCAAAAGTGCAAAATTCCATCATTTATCTGCACCTATCCACTGGGCTAAAACAAATTGGATTTACTAGAGCGCAACGGTCGGGTTGGCTGACACTGTATGCCGGTGTGGCAGGGTATCTTCCCCCTGGACATCTTCTCCCATCCTGGATACCTTAACCCCCTTATAAATGTGTGTGTGCATGTCTGTTCTTATGCAAGACAGTTCATAATTAGCAAATATGAGTCAGAATAATATCTACTATGTGTTATTCTGCAAGAAAATTGTGTGTGTTTATATATATTTCGTTGTAAATTTACGAATGAATGAATAATATGAAGTGATTCCCGAGTTAATCGTGACAACTCTCTCAGCAAGGCACTGGGCTAATCATGATCGGCCATCTCAACAACAAAACACACAGCTCTTTTCTTAACGCACTGAGTTAATCGTGGTCAGCTGCCTCAACGACACACAGCTCTCTTCTCAAGGCACTGATGTATCAATATATGTTTTGAAGGACCCGCCTTTGATTAGTAGCTTTGACAAGTTTCCAATTTGTCATCGCATTATACTGTATTATTTATTTATTTTGTTGGGTAACCACACATGATACACAATAACTAAATCCTTTCACCCACTTCACAGATAAAATATCGTTCTCGCGCAGATTTTAATTGTTGATTATCTCGTTCGAACGACACGATATAGTGGTCTCAGCTGAAATTATTTTAGCTTAGTGCAGTATTTTATATTTATGTTGCAGTTCACTGATATAATTTGCTAACATGCGAAACGCCTCCAGAAACCCAAATCTACCCAGCGTCTCGCTCAGCGTCACTGCTGTACGCTATTGGGAAGAAATCTGTGTTAGTGAAAAAATTAAACACAACTAAAAAGGTTAATTTGTGGCGATGTTTGTAATCAGTGTTTGAAAAAAATAACAATGATCATTCGGATAAATAAACCACTTGGCTCCACTCACGTTAGCATAAGCAACTTGCATGACAATTAATTGATGAATAGTAGCGGGTCGGTGCCCACGCCAACGCAACAGCAGACGTCATACCTGGTTCAAACTTTGCATTAATTTGATAATGATTGGAGTAAACATTATATTTGTTATATTTCGCTTCTCATTAATACACATGGAGTGATGTTGCAATTCATTTATTTGTGTCTAGCTCGTTTCGGTACAGTAGCCGGCGTAGGCGTATCGTTTCAACAATGGCCAATGATGATATAGTGTACCGTGTACCAGGTATGTATCGTGATACACAGGAATACGGGAGTATTATTCCTGCCCTAAATAATCAGTAGTCTTCCTCGGTGATCGAAAGCCTAAAGCTGTCTTTCTGTTGGAATATTTAGCTAAATTTACATATAGGGCCTACGTACACAAAACTACTGGCCCGTCGGGCCATTGATTACAAAAGCATAATGTCAAGGCCTATATATATATATATATATATATATATATATATATATATATATATATATATATATATATATATATATATATATATATATATATATATATCGTCAACGTATTTAATTCAAGCTTCTGCAAAATGATTGTTCACACGATCATGATATGAAGGCAACATAATTATTATAACCCACATTATATTTCCAGAGCCTGGCTATGCGAGTAAGCATTATTTACTGGCCCTGTCTGTGTATATAGCGTTGTCCATATAAGGCTCCGTTTTTCCGCTAGGCCGCCACTTTGTGGAATAGCGTGGAACTCGTCAGGCTTGAATGCGTATATTGGTAAGATTGATATTTCTATTATTATGCAAGTTAGACAGACTTGCTGATAATGCAACTAAGACTTCAGCCGTTCAAAAAGTACAACCATATGTAAAACTATTATGTTTTTGTTAATGTGTATTAACAATCCCTTAATATCGCCCACGTTTCATTCCCATGCCATACTCATAGCATGGGCCTGGGCATGACATTGGCATTTTTCTCTGTTATTTGCGCCAGCCGTCAGGGACGATTACAGGGGATGCAGATCACAAATGTACCATATTATATTGATTTCACACTGCTAGAATGATCTGAACAAATTCTAAGTTGGGGACGATGTTCACAGTCGTCGGAGTCAGTTGTCGTTCGATAATTGAAATGTTCGCCTGCCATTTTGTACATTATGGTGTAAACGATAGTTATATTGTCAGCACACATATCATTTTGTATATGCTGACTGCATAAATTGAATTGATATATCCGATATGACAGTCAATACGAGACATGGGCTCAATTCCGGAATGGAATTGATTTTCAAAAGTTAATTGAATTGGAATTGATTTTTTGTACTGTTAATCTTTACCCCTTAAATTTACTATTAAAATCTTATTTGTCTGCTGTTAGTATGGCACCCTGAATTTGATAACAGCCAGGAAGCTGTCAACATTATAGCGTATACACTGTCTACTCTGTTATTGAAACATTGTGAACAGGAACAACATCATCAAGCATTTACATAAAAAATAAATACTAAGTTACTGTAACAGACAGTAAAACCAAAGTCAGACCATTCAGGCCTTATCTCATTTTCTTTCTCAGTTAACTGAGTGTATTTCCCCATGGAGAATACATGTTGGTGATTAGGATGTTGAAAACTCAAAGTTAACTGTAAATTTGATGATATATCAATGATACCACAACTGATATAAACGGGGAACTGATCAAAACTCAGATTAATGACCCAACTGTCGAGGGCTGTCAAAAATATCTGGTTACCAAAAATTCAGGAGGGGTGTCGCAGCAGAACGTACATATCAAATGGCTGAATGCCATTTTAAAAGGGTTTTCTACAAACTTTACACACACGCACGCACGCACGCACACACGCACGCACACACACACACACACATTTATATATGTCTTCCTTCCTTATGGTTTCCAGGTGGTAATGCGCAGGGCTGGGTCCAATTACACAAAATCAAATAAATTACAATTACTTTCAATTGTTCAGTTCAATTACAATTACCCTTCTAAAATTTTCAAATCAATTACAATTACACCATTTCAATTACAATTTCATTTGTATTATGGAGAACCATTTGTTAATTAATTTATGTACAAATATAATGAACTTGGTGATGTTTGTACATTTTGTTGAACCGTGACTTCATGATTTTATATATAATTAGCTAGATAAATATTATTGTTCCTTATAAATACAATGTAATGTTTGCTTGGTTCATTAATCAATGTTTAATTACACAGAGTACAGTACAACTATAAACAAAGGCCACAACCATTTAAAATCCTAATGATCCTCTCCAATTTATTAAGCCATTTCAAAGCAATTCCACTCATAAATTTAACCACAAATAATTCATACCAGTACATTAGCAATGTTCACATCAAGATACGTCCCGAGGGGTTTTGTGTATACTCCTTGGTGTACACCCATTTTTTCTACAGATTGGTTTACTTGGCAGTTGTGTTTTGAGGTTGTACTATAGTTTGCCTACCTTCAAGCCCAGTCAGTATTCTTACCTAATAAACCTGTGGGCTGTAGCTCACTCTCAATTGAGCTTATTTACTGACTTGGGCAGTGTTAATTACATGATCTAAGTACTGTATCAACAGAAGCCACCACCTGGCCCTTCACTGATAGAAGATTACAGAATCAAAGAAAATGGTGATGCCTTTTTGCATATTTATATCAATTACAATTACATAATTGGACCCAGCCCTGGTAGGATTTCCTTGTCTTGGTTCTTGTCCCTACGGCTGAAGCATTGCATACATTCAATGCGCAGTGATCACAGATTGTGATGGCACAAAGAATTATCTTTCTTACATGGCTGACCTACTGCAGGAACCAGCATTGCAGAAGTACACTGCAGCAAACAGTGAACTCAGACAATGTAGGACATTTGGTTTCAGGAAGATGGCACCATAGAGAGATCATCGTTCATCGACACCAGAGAAACATGACACTGACTAATAGTATTTTTTTAATCTGCCGGCATAATTATGCTAACAAATCAGCCACATATCTCTGTGTACTGCACCTGTGATTTTTTTCACTATGAAACTGCTTGCCATAACTACATATATAATATATATGGTTAGTAAGATAGCATTTGGTAACATTGTTCAAAGAATGTTCGTTATTTTGCTAAGTTCACCATTATGTATAGCATTGTTGGTTATAGACCCTCAGCATTTGAGTTTTACAAACTTTACACTGCAAGAATACTAAAATCCACTGTTTTCATTGTAGTATTCAGTCTAAGTTTCGGTGCCACTTTCTTAATTTACTATGCAACTATTCTTTACTAGTGTCTTTGTCTTGAAGGAATAACGCGCAGCAAGTACCAGGATGTTCCCACAGTTCATCAACAGAATATTTACCTCGACATGAAAGATTAGCAAGGCAACTGTGTTGTTCTTTGTTAAAGATGCAAATCAGTAGATGTAAGTAAATGCTTTGGTTATGGCAATGCCTGTGTACACTATACAAACATCTGTTGTGAATTTTTCTTGGTGTGTAATCATGAGAAGTTACAAACTTCATATATTTGACTGTGTCCTAACTTTCAATATGCCTATGCCCTAGAGATATGAAAAATTTATTTATTCATGATCTTTCTACCACACAATGTGAGAACACCAGACTCTCAGCTGAGGTTCAAATCTTTGGCAATTTTGTTCCCCCACATTACCACAATTCACTCAGCTGTAAATGAGTACCCAGGTACAGACGGGTGGAAATGTGAATGAATAGTCTTTGCACAGTACTTGCAGCTTGGCTGAATGCTTCCCAAAGAAGTTGAGATGGTGTTGGAATGAACATGTCTGCCAGAGGGTGAAGTGTTAAGCACGTTGAACAGTCCCAAGGACTGGATACCGTGCTGTATCAGAACATTCCTTTACTTGAGGTCTTCCTACAGGTGCTGCGGTAGCCTGGAACAATTTTGGTGGACCGAGAGTGAACAACATCAAGGAGTCACTTCAATTGGATCGCTGTTGCCTATCCCCACTTTGTCTTGCAAGCAAACCAGTCATGGTCCTCACTGGATTCATGAATGGAACAGACATTGCAAAACTTGTAATGATGAATGGGGGTGGGGGAGAATGTCACATTAGATTGAAAAAGTAACTTTTACAGGTGTTCTAATAAAACAGTATTGTTGCTGAATGGTAATGGCTTTTGTTTTGGTAACCTGCTTTATTATTTTTTTATTTATCCTTTGTTAAGTTTCCCTGTGCATCCTTCTTGTCAACCTCCTTATTTCATAAGCATGCTGTAGTCAAGAAGAGTACATTATTTATATGAGTACAACCATGTGGCAAAAATGCATATTGATCAAACGGAGATACATATGATTTGTTGATTCTATGATTTTCCTCAGCAGAATAGCAAAGTTTGTGTGTGTGTGTGTGTGTGTGTGTGTGTGTGTGTGTGTGTGTGTGTGTGTGTGTGTGTGTGTGTGTGTGTGTGTGTGTGATCTATGTCATTGAAGCAGTTCTATGTAACTTGTGTGTTTGTGTGAGACAGGATGAAGGACTCTGCATGCTGGCATCTCTCGTGGACGAGTCCGTGTCTGACAGGATGGTGGCCGCCGCCTTCCACTCCACCATCCAGTTGTGGAGCGTCATGATCAGCAATGATGGCGGCCTCGTCACGCGTGAGATAGGTCAGTAAGTGAGATAGGTCTGTCAGGAGAAAAGGGCTCTGAGGAGAATCCTGTCACTGTCATGGGCACCATGTGTCTAAATGGTGCACCATAGTCACACAACACCATGTTTGTAGAGGGATGCTAAAACTTTGTATTGAAATGTTGTTTCTCATAAGCAGTTTATACACAATTTATGAAAATGTTGACCACATCCTTGAAGTTATTAAACATAACTATTTACCAAGCTAATGGTGCTCTTCCTTCTTGTTCACTGCTGTGCAGGGTACTTGTATGTGGATTATTTATATCCATTTAGCAGGTCCATAAACAACTGTTTTATTCAAATTTGTGCTCAGTGTAAGGTGAAATCGTCATGCTACTTCACTGAATAAAAGTGTTCTCTCCCCCTGCAAGCAGGTTCCAGATGTCTGTTGTCATCAACAACCTGTTCTTCATTAGCAATCAACTCGCAGCACTCAGTACGACATGCAAGGTCGGGTTTGGCATACCATGACAGAACTTGCAGGTAAATCTCTCACGGTGGCAGGTGTTTCGCTCAAACTGGCTCCACTCAGTATGACAGGCAAGGTCATGGTGTGGCATACCATGACACAGAACTGGCAGGTAAGGCTCCTCATGACGGCCAATCAGTGGTCTCTAGGGGGGTTGCAGCGGTTTTGTATAAGTATATGGAGCACAGCGGTTTTGTATAAGTATATGGACAAATTAAATTTTATGCAAATGCACAAAATTGCACCAGCAATTAATTATTTCTATGAGGATGTTGTTTAATTATATTTTAATTGTCACCATTAGCATGCTTTGCATTATAACAGTGACAAAACAGATAAATAAAACACAGTGTGCATGTTCTTTTCATGCTAGAAAATAAGACAATATTAATAACATACTGTGTTATGTCCATCCAAGAGAATCTATTAGTTAAACTGCTCCTTCATTAACCATAAATAACAAAAAGGATGGATTTAAACACTGGTACATGTTGTGCTCATTGTGGAATGATGTATCATTCATTCAGCTCCTGCAGAAGAAATGTATCAAACAGGTAGAAATGTGCCAAGACTGCATATAATACTGTAACTACTGTTCTGTTGTAGGTACAGGACATGGCTCCAGTGACAAGCTATGACACGGCTGGATCATATCTACTCCTTGGTGGTAACAACGGATCGATATACTACATAAGTAGGTGGGGTGAGGCTTTGAAAAGGGCATTGAAAAAGTGTGTTGTTTCTCTTGAGCTAAGGTTGTATAAAAGGCTGTTGGTTATTCACTAGATTGAAAAGAAATGTAAAATTGAAAACAATTGTTGACTACTGAGAACAGTGATGGCAAAGAGGATGTTTGATTTTAGCAGGTATGGTGCTAGAGGATGGCAGAGAGCCCAATGGTTGGATAAAAATCTGAGGACACGGCTGAATACAAAATAATCCAACAAAGCTGCTGAGAACTGGAGACAGTGGTTGTCAACAACGACTGTCATCACGGCCAAACAGTTAATATAAGCTGGTGTACTGACAGGACAGTAGATTGTGTGATGCTTGTATCGATGGGAGAAAAGGCAGCCATAACTGTTATCTCTATTATGACATAGAAAACAAATTAAAACTCTCTTAAAATGTTAACCCCCACCCCTGGGGCCAATGTGGATAGTTCCACATCTGACCCTCCATGTTCATCAGAAGGGGTCCCTGGGTTACCTTGCAGAGTTTCATCTAGATTGACCCACAAATAGGACACAACAGAGACAAACAGACACTTCTTTATATATTAAATATAGTACACAGTATATGTGTATGCAGACATTGAAAACTAAAGCTGATTGAGTGTTGTTGTTTCTGGATCCCGCCTACAGACATGCAGAAGTTCCTGCTGCATATGAAGGACAATGACATGTTGATCACGGAGTTGTACAGAGACCATAGTGGGGACCGTATCACGGCCCTCAGTGTCTATCTCACCCCAAAGCAAGTACGTCTCCCTGCTTGCTATATTTGACTAGAATGTTAAAACTAAAGATTATAAATACCTACTAATTCATAGAAACTACATTTAAGACTGATGTCTCATTTAGTTGTATTAATTATATTTGTACACTAATGTGCAAGTTGCTTATGTGAAGCAAGGCAGTTTTGTTATTGTGCTGGTTTAGTAGTTGTAGTAGTAAAAGGTTTTTTTCGTGATGATAACAATGTCACATTTATAGTGTTTATACACTCTTACATCCATAGTTGTGTAACTTAAGATAAAATATACAATTGAATGCTTGGTTTTCTTTTCAAATAATCCAAATTGAAGCATTCATTATGATCATAACTAAAGTCATATTAGTCTGGGTGGATAGGCTTAGGACACAACTAATTTCCATGACATGATCAGCACACAGCCTGGCTTGACCTCCATAGAGAACGTGGAACCACTCCCTCAGTATATCCACAGTAACGTCTTTGGTAAGTCACATTGAGAGGATCTTGAATTACAAGCATTAGATATTTAAGTAAATTAGAATATATTATGTTACGTAATAAAACAAATTCAATTTTGTATATAACTTCCATTTTACCGTTGTCTAGAAAGTGCTGTCTCTGTGGAAATGTGGATAACTATAATTGCTATTCTTGGTGTTTTATTGGACAACTGGGCACCTCCTTGTTGTTAGTTTGGACCCGCCTGTTATGTAGTCTGTTAGTCTGGACCCACCTGTTATGTACTCTGTTAGTCTGGATCCACCTGTTATGTAGTTTTGTTAGTCTGGATCCACCTGTTATGTAGTCTGTTAGTCTGGATCCACCTGTTATGTAGTCTGTTAGTCTGGATCCACCTGTTATGTAGTCTGTTAGTCTGGATCCACCTGTTATGTAGTCTGTTAGTCTGGATCCATCTGTTATGTAGTTCTGTTAGTCTGGATCCACCTGTTATGTAGTCTGTTAGTCTGGATCCACCTGTTATGTAGTTTTGTTAGTCTGGATCCACCTGTTATGTAGTTTGTTAGTCTGGATCCACCTGTTATGTAGTCTGTTAGTCTGGACCCACCTGTTATGTAGTCTGTTAGTCTGGATCCACCTGTTATGTAGTCTGTTAGTCTGGATCCACCTGTTATGTAGTTATGTTAGTCTGGATCCACCTGTTATGTAGTCTGTTAGTCTGGATCCACCTGTTATGTAGTCTGTTAGTCTGGATCCACCTGTTATGTATTCTGCTAGTCTGGACCCACCTGTTATGTAGTCTGTTAGTCTGGACCCACCTGTTATGTAGTCTGTTAGTCTGGACCCACCTGTTATGTAGTCTGTTAGTCTGGATCCACCTGTTATGTAGTCTGTTAGTCTGGACCCGCGTGTTATGTAGTCTGTTAGTCTGGACACGCCTGTTATGTAGTCTGTTAGTCTGGACCCGCCTGTTATGTAGTCTGTTAGTCTGGACCCACCTGTTATGTAGTCTGTTAGTCTGGATCCACCTGTTATGTAGTCTGTTGGTCTGGACCTGACTGTTATGTAGTCTGTTGGTCTGGACCTGACTGTTATGTAGTTTGTTAGTCTGGACCCACCTGTTATGTAGTCTGTTGGTCTGGACCTGACTGTTATGTAGTTTGTTAGTCTAGACCCACCTGTTATGTAGTATGTTAGTCTGGACCCACCTATTATGTATGCTGTTAGTGTGGACCAATCTGTTATGTAGTCTGTTAGTCTGGACCTGATTGTTATGTAGTTTGTTAGTCTGGACCCACCTGTTATGTAGTCTGTTGGTCTGGACCCGCCTGTTATGTAGTCTGTTAGTCTAGACCCACCTGTTATGTAGTCTGTTAGTCTGGACCTGACTGTTATGTAGTCTGTTAGTCTGGACCCACTTGTTTTGTAGTCTGTTGGTCTGGACCCACCTGTTATGTAGTCTGTTAGTCTGGACCCACCTGTTATGTAGTCTGTTAGTCTGGACCTGACTGTTATGTAGTCTGTTAGTCTGAACCCGTCTGTTATGTAGTCTGTTAGTCTGGACCCACCTGTTATGTAGTCTGTTAGTCTAGACCCACCTGTTATGTAGTCTGTTAGTCTGGACCACTTGTTTTGTAGTCTGTTGGTCTGGACCCACCTGTTATGTAGTCTGTTAGTCTGGACCCACCTGTTATGTAGTCTATTAGTCTGGACCTGATTGTTATGTAGTCTATTAGTCTGGACCTGACTGTTATGTAGTCTGTTAGTCTGGACCCGTCTGTTATGTAGTCTGTTAGTTTGGACCTGCCTGTTATGTAGTTTATTAGTCTGGACCCACCTGTTATGTAGTCTGTTAATCTGGACCCACCTGTTATGTAGTTTGTTAGTCTGGACCCGCCTGTTATGTAGTCTGTTAGTCTGGACCCGCCTGTTATGTAGTCTGTTAGTCTGGACCCACCTGTTATGTAGTCTGTTGGTCTGGACCTGACTGTTATGTAGTCTGTTGGTCTGGACCTGACTGTTATGTAGTTTGTTAGTCTAGACCCACCTGTTATGTAGTATGTTAGTCTGGACCCACCTGTTATGTATGCTGTTAGTGTGGACCTGCCTGTTATGTAGTCTGTTAGTCTGGACCCACTTATTTTGTAGTCTGTTGGTCTGGACCCACCTGTTATGTAGTCTGTTAGTCTGGACCCACCTGTTATGTAGTCTGTTAGTCTGGACCTGACTGTTATGTAGTCTGTTAGTCTGGACCCACCTGTTATGTAGTCTGTTAGTCTGGACCCACCTGTTATGTAGTCTGTTAGTCTGGACCCACCTGTTATGTAGTCTGTTAGTCTGGACCCACCTGTTATGTAGTCTGTTGGTCTGGACCCAGCTGTTATGTAGTATGTTAGTCTTGACCCACCTGTTATGTAGTCTATTAGTCTGGATCCACCTGTTATGTAGTTTGTTAGTCTGGATCCACCTGTTATGTAGTCTGTTAGTCTGGACCCACCTGTTATGTAGTCTGTTAGTCTGGATCCACCTGTTATGTAGTCTGTTAGTCTGGATCCACCTGTTATGTAGTTATGTTAGTCTGGATCCACCTGTTATGTAGTCTGTTAGTCTGGATCCACCTGTTATGTATTCTGTTAGTCTGGATCCACCTGTTATGTATTCTGCTAGTCTGGACCCACCTGTTATGTAGTCTGTTAGTCTGGACCCACCTGTTATGTAGTCTGTTAGTCTGGACCCACCTGTTATGTAGTCTGTTAGTCTGGATCCACCTGTTATGTAGTCTGTTAGTCTGGACCCGCGTGTTATGTAGTCTGTTAGTCTGGACACGCCTGTTATGTAGTCTGTTAGTCTGGACCTGCCTGTTATGTAGTCTGTTAGTCTGGACCCACCTGTTATGTAGTCTGTTGGTCTGGACCTGACTGTTATGTAGTCTGTTGGTCTGGACCTGACTGTTATGTAGTTTGTTAGTCTGGACCCACCTGTTATGTAGTCTGTTGGTCTGGACCTGACTGTTATGTAGTTTGTTAGTCTAGACCCACCTGTTATGTAGTATGTTAGTCTGGACCCACCTATTATGTATGCTGTTAGTGTGGACCAATCTGTTATGTAGTCTGTTAGTCTGGACCTGATTGTTATGTAGTTTGTTAGTCTGGACCCACCTGTTATGTAGTCTGTTGGTCTGGACCCGCCTGTTATGTAGTCTGTTAGTCTAGACCCACCTGTTATGTAGTCTGTTAGTCTGAACCTGACTGTTATGTAGTCTGTTAGTCTGGACCCACTTGTTTTGTAGTCTGTTGGTCTGGACCCACCTGTTATGTAGTCTGTTAGTCTGGACCCACCTGTTATGTAATCTGTTAGTCTGGACCTGACTGTTATGTAGTCTGTTAGTCTGAACCCATATGTTATGTAGTATGTTAGTCTGAACCCGTCTGTTATGTAGTCTGTTAGTCTGGACCACTTGTTATGTAGTCTGTTAGTCTGAACCCGTCTGTTATGTAGTCTGTTAGTCTGGACCCACCTGTTATGTAGTCTGTTAGTCTAGACCCACCTGTTATGTAGTCTATTAGTCTGGACCTGACTGTTATGTAGTCTGTTAGTCTGGACCTGTCTGTTATGTAGTCTGTTAGTTTGGACCTGCCTGTTATGTAGTTTATTAGTCTGGACCCACCTGTTATGTAGTCTGTTAATCTGGACCCACCTGTTATGTAGTTTGTTAGTCTGGACCCGCCTGTTATGTAGTATGTTAGTCTGGACCCGCCTGTTATGTAGTCTGTTAGTCTGGACCCACCTGTTATGTAGTCTGTTGGTCTGGACCTGACTGTTATGTAGTCTGTTGGTCTGGACCTGACTGTTATGTAGTTTGTTAGTCTGGATCCACCTGTTATGTAGTCTGTTAGTCTGGACCTGCCTGTTATGTAGTCTGTTAGTTTAGACCCACCTGTTATGTAGTCTGTTAGTCTGGACCCACTTATTTTGTAGTCTGTTGGTCTGGACCCACCTGTTATGTAGTCTGTTAGTCTGGACCCACCTGTTATGTAGTCTGTTAGTCTGGACCTGACTGTTATGTAGTCTGTTAGTCTGGACCCACCTGTTATGTAGTCTGTTAGTCTGGACCCACCTGTTATGTAGTCTGTTAGTCTGGACCCACCTGTTATGTAGTCTGTTAGTCTGGACCCACCTGTTATGTAGTCTGTTGGTCTGGACCCAGCTGTTATGTAGTCTGTTAGTCTTGACCCACCTGTTATGTAGTCTATTAGTCTGGACCTGATTGTTATGTAGTCTATTAGTCTGGACCTGACTGTTATGTAGTCTGTTAGTCTGGATCTGATTGTTATGTAGTCTATTAGTCTGGACCTGACTGTTATGTAGTTTATTAGTCTGGACCCACCTGTTATGTAGTCTGTTAATCTGGACCCACCTGTTATGTAGTCTGTTAGTCTGGACAAATGTCTTTATTCAGCAAGTAGACACCATAGTTGAACTACATGGTAGCATGGTGAACTAATGGGTGACTAAACTTGGCCCCCGTTTGTGAGATCCTAGATAAGCCAGTGACTTGGGGATGCTGTGACTGGGCAGTCAGAGGCCAGACTGTTAATTGAGATGACAGGGTTTGAATCCAATTGCTACTAAAATCTGTTGGTCAGATCTACATGGTGTCTATGCCAGGGGACATAAATGTCACACACGGGGTAAATGTAATGTAACCATTTCAGCGTTTGTGTAAATGTTTTGCCGAACTGTTCATTGATTTGTAGACATGTTTTAGTGTTGTGTGTGGCAGGTTCAATCCCTGCTGGTGTTTGCAGTATGCATACAAACACTACTGGTTGTGTACACATCTACTGAATTCAAATCACTACATTCAGCCTATTTAACTAAATGTACAATTTAGGTAGAATATTGTCATTGAAATAAAAAGATGCATTAGTTATAATATCAACTATATGTAAAATATGTTTTAAATAGACCGGGCTGTTTGGTATATACCCGCATAAGATGTGATAAGTTAAGTCATGCTGAATAATTAAATGTTTCACTTTGCAGTGAGATCATGGTGTCTGTGCTCTATGCTGCCGAAGTCACTGGTTGATTCAATGGGCCTGTTGGAAGTTAAATGTGTGGTGAAGGACTCAGTCAGTGATGTCAGCTACCTGAAGGTTGTAAGGGACAAGTTGCAGTTACATCACAGTCACCAGTATAATGAACAGTGTATGGGCCAGACGGGGTTGACAGGGGTGAAGTGGTGTGACTTCTATGTGTGGGGCGAGAATGACTGTCACTGGAAATGATTGCTTTCGATACTTCTGTTTTTGTCAAGTATTCACAGATTGTAGCATTATGGGTGGGTAAATGATTACAACAATTTGGTTTCTGTAGACATTACATGTTTGTAACAAGTACAGGACACTTTGCTCTTGGAATGTGCTTGTCAGTGTGTTGAGTATAACATAAACCATACTCTTATAAAAAATTGTCTTAGCATTAAATATAGCAATAAGTGTGGTGGCCTAGCAAAATAGGTGACATGATCCAAAACAGTAATGTCTTTTTGTTCAGAAATTGGAAAGCAACACCATTTCTCATTCAAACACTTTAATCACATTAAAACTTCACCACGGTATAGCACATTTTCTCTTTCCAAATGAGCTGATTGATTTTTTATTAAACCATATATGCAATCCAGCGAATTCAATTACATAACACGCAAGAAAGTATCCTTTGTTGGGGGCAGATTTGGGGTAATGGTAATATGTAATAGTAACTGTTACAAACACTCAAATAATAGATTAAACATAGCACAATGTAATATAAACTAATGTAATAGTAATTGAGGTTGTTAGTTATAAATATAAACGTGTGTGTTTGAGTTGAGCTATTCTTTACATAAGCCACCTGCACATACCAGACATCAAAGAAGTCTACAGTTGGAAGTAATGCTGGTTTCTTTTGTGTCAGCTCCAACGCCTGGTAAAGACAATCAATGCTGAGAAACATGTAATAGTGATTGTAATAACTTGAAATGAAATTGTAATAAATTACATTGGCTTGAGCATGTAATAGTAATAGAAAGAAAAGTAAGTAATAAATAATAGATTACAATGCAGTGTAACAGACCCCAGGCGTGGTTGAGGGTGGCTCTGAAAGGCTCACTTTCAATCCCCATTACTTCCACAGAAATGTGTCAACAGAGAGTATACAGATCACATCTGGTTAATGGACCCTACAAATGTGAGTGGCGCCACGCCATCAAAGAAGTGGAAGCACTTCACTCTGTGTATAGCACACTCAACGTGCACACGCACTCTTGTGACTGACTGTGTCTGTCACCTCCTCACTTGGTAGAAAGTGTAGCAAACACACCTTTGTATCAACAGTGACCTGAAAACAGAGTAGAACCTACCATTATTTATAAAGCTAACAAAATAAAGCAGTGACAGTACTGTGTATCTTAAATAGAATAATACACCTCACTAAATACACCTTATATGGCACTTGCCATATAACCCTTTATGGCTTCCTAAGGCGTAATGCCTGGGGGATGACTTTACCTTACCTTTACCAATATAGCTATATAAAGTTAACAAAATAAAGCAGTGGCTGTACTGCATATCTTATATAGAATAATACAGCTCAAGACAGCTATAAAGCTAACAAAATAAAGCATTGGTGGTACTGTATATTTTGTATAGAATAATACAGCTCAAGACAGCTATAAAGCTAACAAAATAAAGCAGTGGCGGTACTGTATATTTTGTATAGAATAATACAGCTCAATACAGCTATGAAGCTAACAAAATAAAACAATGGAGCGATTCCTATATGACAGCTTCCTATATGACAGCTTCAGGCATTAATAGTGGCGCCACATTGTGGATTATGAACCAACCAATGAGATGACCCGCGCCGATTATGGCGGCTCCCAGTGCGAAACATCAGTCGCTAACACTGATCGATGAAATCAACATGGTGACAAGGTGCGACATTGTCTTTGTAACGGTTATTTCAGATGTTACGAGATGGCAGAACTGAAGTCATGGTTGTAATTATTTATTTAACTTTGCGCAGGCAATGAAACCATAGTGGCCGTATTATCGCCCGCACACTTGCCACCTCTGGCTCTGCCACTGGCACATGGTCATGTGCACCACCACGGGCAACTGAATCAGCTTGAGCCCCTGTAACTGATATATATATATATATATATATATATATATATATATATATATATATATATATATATATATATATATATATATATATATATATATATATATATATATATATATATATATATATATATATATATATATATATATATATATATATATATATATATATATATATATATATATATATATATATATATATATATATATATATATATATATATATATATATATATATATATATAAATATATATATATATATATATATATATATATATATATATATATATATATATATATATATAGGGTATGCAACTAGGAATGACCCCACTCACCTTTCAACATCCGTATCTCGGCGTTGCGATGCGTAATCCGAATACTATGACCTTACACAAATGTCCCAATGAATAAACTTTTACTATACCTACTTGTCATTAAAAACAGATATGAATTTCTTATAAAAAGAGGTACGTTAACGAATGTACGCACAGAAAACACATCAAACCGCATACAGTAACGTGACAATGTTACTGGACAGTGGAAGTGAGGTGCAAAATCCCTTGTTAGCCAAATAGTCTACCCAACAACAGGTGACACCTGCTGTAGAATGTGTCAGACTTATCATTGGTGTATTAGTGAGAGCAGAAATTGTGTGAATGAGTGAGTGTAAGTGATGTTTTGTGCACAGTAGCATCTGTGCTTTGAAATGCCATTTGTCAGTTCAGTTGGTATACCAGTTGCGTAAGGACACAGTGGCAGTTAGGCAGGATGTACTCATATTTTGGAACCGGGGAATTTCATGGCATAAATGCAGGGGTATCATGCATTGAAGCAATTTGTACGAAAAGGAAGTATGTCATTTTCACGAATTTCACACACCAGGTGTCTTAATGTGATGGCACATTATATTGTTAGACGAATTGTCTGCCTCCTTCAGACTCCTTGGTATCACTAGTATTAAGTACATCCATGTTACAAATGCCAGGGGTTTACCTGGAATGTGTGGACTTTGCCTTGGCAGCGATCTGTAACTGGCAAGGAAGACATAGTTTGTCACAAGTGTATTTTATATAAAAATTAGCGTAGATTAGTAAATACTGTAATGTGTATCACTAATACAGTCCGACCCAGCTGTGACCACCGGTATGAATCGACGGGGTGGGGTCAATAACTTGAGCATTTTGGCTAACTGAATCAATGGGAAGCATTTTGAACTGGCTACTGCCGATAAAAAGGCCTTAACTTTGAATACTGCCTCAGTTATACTGACATGGTTGTCCAGTAAACTTGGCAGTTCTTTAATGGTCAACACAGTGGGCCCTTCTGTAGCTTCTCGTCGATTTAATAGAAATGTTGCAGCAACTACCACACAACAATAAAAACTACTTGTCCTCGTGGTCTAAGCTCTGCCATGGAGTGAAAAGGATTAAGCCAAGAGCACTGGAATAACATGATCTGTGCTATTAATGTAATAGTAATAATAAATAATAAAAGTACTTATATAGCGCCCGATCAGTCGAGATTGTTCTCAGGCACTTTACAAACATATTAGTATTTTACAGGCCATAAGTTGCTAAGAGAATGTTTTAACTAAGAATAGTCTACACAAATGCTAAACATAAAAAAGAAATGCTAACAAAATAAACATGTTAAAATATTCTGTAACACTACTTTAAATAGAGTTTGTAATGCAAGTAAAAGTAAGAAAATGATCATAAAACTGCAAAAAAATAAAATATGCTAAAACATTCTAAAAATTACTTTAAATATATTCATTTATACAAGTAAGATAAAGAATATAACCATAAAAACTGTTAATACAATTATATTTAAAAAACAATTCTTAAGAACTAAGCTTTAAATTAGTTCAGTAATATAAGTGAAACTAAAAGAATGAACATAAATATGCTATAAGAAACTAATATATACAATATAGTAGAAAGAAATGCCATATATAGCTCGGACACATTTCATCAATACACGTCAGTGTGTTTTCCTTTAAAAACAACATTAACCTCCCAGTCACACATGATCACAGTGAGTTAGTTTATGCTTTCAAGGCTAAATACAAACTTTGATGTTTCTTCCAGAAAGTGTGAAGAAGAACAAGAAAGAGAAGACGTGGAAAGTTTGGATGTTATAGTGAGTAGCTGCCCAGTCTATCTGTTTATATGTGTCACAGTGGGAATGTAAACTTCTGTGTGCATATTTCGTGTGCATTCCACAAACTCTGTGTTTGACCAAGTGCATTAGACTCCATACTTGATTACAGAAAAAGTCCACATATAATCACACCTGCTGACAGCTCATCACTTTTATGGCCTGTTGGGAGACTTCTGTGGTTTCTTTACAACTTCTACTGAAGAACCTGCTTTTTGGGACTTCAACGTAATTTGTAAGACATTCACTTTGAGGCAGCACTGTAGATGGTGAAATTATAGTCGTGTGTCTTGACAAAATGTCTTGTCATTATGGACCATAAAATTGCAAAGTGTTTATTGGTTTCAGTTAGGAATGTTTGTGTGCACCAGTGTGCACCAAACTTGTGTGTAATGACTAATGAGGGCAGTAACAATATCATATAACTGCAGCGCTATGCTAGAAACTTGGAAGTGTTGTTCCTCTGTGACAATCTCTCAGCTCTGTTCATTGTAATCTACAGGAGTGGCTGCATTAACCTGGATAAACCTGTCAATCCATCGCCACATGATGAAGTCACCTGAAACATGAGAATCATTCATGTTGAGAAGACAGGACATAGTATTACGCTTGATCCCAAGGTGACAGGATGTCTGATCATGTTCATAGAGTGCGCCACCAGGCTGGTCATGTCGCAGCAGAGCACTGGCAATGAGTGTTTGTATCTTCCGACTGCACAGTCAAGACCAGGATAATGGAATTCTTCAGGTAGGACTGTGTGACTTGGTAATGTCATCAACTTTGTAATACTGTCAAGTCACTAATATGTCATTTCAAGTGCCACCTCAGTTAAAGTGACATGGTTGTCCAGTAAACTTGGCATTTCTTTAGTGGTCATCACAGTGGACCGTTCTGTAGCTTCACATCGATAATGTAATTTAGTTTTAATAGAAATGTTGCAGCGACTACCAGACAAATAAATAAAAATAAAAAGTACTTTTCCGTATTCAAGCGGTGTTTGCAATACATTCACAGTAGGGTCCTTCTAAATAGGCCACCCATGTGATAAAAAAGTGGTCAGATTACAGAGGTGTAGATATGACAAAAACACACTGTCTGAATGGTGGTTTTCAAGGGGTGGCTGTTTCTTATGGGTGGCCATATGGAGGGGTTCTGCTGTATTTAAAAAAAATTACATTTTAAATGTGGCCTTTTATGGAAAATAGTCAGGCGTAAGGGTGAAGACTGGTCAGGGGTAAGAGTGAAGACTGGTCAGGGGTAAGAGTGAAGACTGGTCAGGCGTAAGGGTGAAGACTAGTCAGAGGTAAGAGTGAAGACTGGTCAGGCGTAAGGGTGAAAACTCGGGCTGGCAGTTCTTGGCACTGTCCCTAGTAAAAGTAACAAAGATGTATAGTTGATGATGACATTTGGCTTGTTAAGCCCCGACCTTCCCCTCAGTCCACTTGTCTTATTTGGCTTGTGAAGCCCCCACCTTCCCCTCAGTCCACGTGTCTTATTTGACTTGTGAAGCCTACACCTTCCCCTCAGTCCACGTGTCTTATTTGACTTGTGAAGCCTACACCTTCCCCTCAGTCCACATGTCTTATTTGGCTTGTGAAGCCCCCACCTTCCCCTCAGTCCATGTGTCTTATTTGGCTTGTGAAGCCCCCACCTTCCTCTCAGGCCACATGTCTTATTTGGCTTGTGAAGCCCCCACCTTCCCCTCAGTCCACGTGTCTTATCAGCTCACACAAACATTGAAACAATGGCAGTGTTGAGCAGCTAGCTGGGGTGGGTAGCAGTATAAGCCCTGCACATGCTGAGGCATGTAATGTAATTTAAAGGATTTATATATAATATCACAAGGATTTTTAATGGCATAGACCTATATGGATACTTCAGTTGAGTGTTTGACCATAGCCCCATAAACGTACTGGACATTATATGTCACTTGCAGAATCCAGGACGGATTATCTTAGCTGTGTTTCTTAATGTCAAATGTTGTTGTCTACATGTTCGTCATCATCATCATCACATCATCATAGTTACCAAGTCTATTAGTAATATCAGTGAATATTCA